>VDFB02105785.1:65243182-65328996 GCA_007258455.2 Sequoia sempervirens | reverse complement strand
TATATGACATGAAGGAATAATGAACAACATCATCTGACAGTCAATAGGTTCATCAACATGACATGGAAATTTTGAAAGAACCTCATTTCATGTCCCATCGATATACCAATGGTAAAAGCAATAGAATTAAATGGTCATGAAGAATACACGTCAGAGGGAGGCTCATGTATTGGTAGGATGACATTTGAAGTCCCTTCAATATTTTGATGAACTATAGACATACCAACTAGCGGCATTGAGGAGACTCTAGGTTATTGGTAGGAGTCATTTGTGAGTCCCTCCAATAGAGCAATAAGGTGTATTGAGGTGATGATGAGATTTTGGGTTGACAAGATAGCAAGTCCATTCGATATTTTGATATCAAGGAGACAAGCATACTTTGGTGGGAGATTGTGAGGACTCTGTTCGGCATGCCAATAAGAGGGACTAGGCTAAGTGATGACAAAAAATAATGGTGATGTCATGACTGATAGGTGGTGACAAATGATTAAGCAGGATGATGTGGAGATTCTTCATCGAGGAGACCTTCTTGTTTTAGAGTGATTTGTTTCAGCATCCCTTCAATGGCCCGATGGGAACTTAATTAGTGAGACTTCCACATTTCAAGGAGAGTTGCTTTGGTGTCCCCTCGACACAAAAAATACTTGGCAAAGACCTTAGTGGGACCAATAGGAAGGTAACAATCATGGAGTTCAATGATGTGGATGGACAGATGGTAGATGGTGATTGGACGACAAGTCAATTCGCATAGTTGTTGCAAATTGTGAATGATAACAAGGATGGTGATAGGCGAGAAGGTGAATATCGATGTGACATGAAATTGTCTCAATCCGACAAGTAATAGTGTTGTCAATGGTATGAAGAGAGATGGCTAAGGTGTGAAGATGGTGATCAATGGCATGTTTGAGAAGACAGAGTAGACAACGAGGAAATCATTCTAGATTGTTGGTTTGACAATGAAGGTGGTACTAAGGCAAGGAAAGTAACAAAAATTAATGAAGATCAAATTGCAAGAAACCCTAGATGATCGACGTGGTTACAGTGAAGGAAAAGAGATTTCTTATTGGAGAAGATAAAGAGGAAAAGGATATAAACCCTTTAGGGAGGAGAGAATCTAGGGCTTGGAGGCTTTGTTGTAAGGACTTGACTGTAAGGTCATGATAGCCTAGAACAAAGTTTGGCTCATATTTGTAGATTTACAAATGATGTATTCAAAAATCCCATATGATGGCATGTATTCATGTAATTTCAATTTAGTAATAAAATAAAGATTTTCTTTCCTCTTGCATTTTTTTTGTGCAAACCTATGTTGTTGTGGTGAGTTTTGTTCTATAAGGGGAGTACCCTTCATCAATATTTCTTCCTCCTAGTCACCATCCATGAAATTTTTCTTAATGTGCACATTTTCTCAATATCAAGTTCAAAAATTATAGTAATATAGAACAAGAACTAAATAGATGTCAACTTGTCAATTAGAAAAAAATATCACCACAATAAATCTTTTGAAGCTCAATTTTTTTAAGCTAGTCTTTCCTTATACTTCTCAATACTATCATTTGAACTCAAATTCTTCTTCCTATCTCCCATTCTCAAAAAATATAGTCTTCCATAAAAATGGTTTGTTTACTAGGATTTTAGTTTAGTAAATATCTCTCATTTTCTTCCAAAGAGATTATGAGGTGGGTTCTCCCACAACATTCAAGAGTAGTGAATCTAGAAAACAAATAAAATGAGGATTTTGGGTTTTTGATCTAAAATCACCTATCATCTAGGTACATAGTCATGGGTTTGTCTAGAGAATGTTCTCCATAAATCTTAGTATATCAATAAATCCTCCATTTTAAGCTTCCATAACTTTTATTTTTTTGTTAATTATCCCATCTCCAACTTTAATATAATTTCCATCTTCATTGAAACATAAATATTTTTATGTGAATGACTCCTAGTCAAAACAAGATTAGTCCAAAAATATATTTTCCCTATCACCTAAGAAATAGAGTTTATCAATGTTTGATAGTAAATGAAAGGAAGATGATAGTGAAAACACTTTTCAATTAATAAATGAGATAATAAATGCATAGAAAATATTGTCAATTAATTTAAAAAGAAATAAGCACGATAAATCATCCACTATTTCACACAATGTCTACCTTGAAAAAATCCTTTTCAAGAAGAAAAGTAGCCTCCAAATCTCAAACCAATGTATTCACAATACCAAACTTGTTACAATATATAAACAAGGTTATTCCTTCATAGGAGAACTACCAACACAAATCTAGAGAAATTTCAATAACACAACCCCTTACAAAATCATATAGTAATACCTCTTCATCCTAGGCACAAATATATAAGAGAAAAAAATGAAAACCACAAATGGTATACCACAAACTATGGACTAAAACCATGAATTAATATGATTCCCACACCAAAGGTTCAAATTCCATCCTTGTCAAACATGATCAGTCAATAGGTTATTTTAGAAGATCCTATTATGCATCATAGAATCATTATAAAATATCTTACACATCTTTATGGTATTAGATGTTTTTACAACTTATTGCATGTGATGTAAATGACATACACATGACACATAATGCCAAAACAAAGTGGGATGCCCTATTCTAGAACTTACAAGTAACTAATAAATAATAAATAAATAAACTTTTAGGATGCAAGGTGTATGGCATGCCTATCCAACATGATGTTGATAAATATTTAACAATTTTGGAAAGTGTTGGAAGAAAGCAACATTGAATGCAAATGATGTTGGTCTGGCTACGAAGCGAAGTGATTAGGATATTTGGCTTGGTACAAATGAAATCTAATGCAATGAATGCTAGAGTGACTTAGTGTAGAAGCTAGGGATTTTCCATGTGTTAATGCAAGTATTCATATGGAAACCTATATAATAAATGATGAATTTTCCTTTGTCACAAATATTTACAATGACATTATCCTAGTTATGAATGGATTAGAAATTCCTTGCAATATCAAGTGACCTAGGAATGATGTCCTTTTATACTCAACTTAGATGTATAGTTTGAATGTTTTATCATGAGTAAAAATGCATAGCTTAGTTAATGGGAAAATTGTTGGTTGACATATGACTAAATTTGAATATGAAAATTCTATGATCAATTTTGATGTATAGAAATTATCTAAGTCAATAGTGTGACACAAATTTGAAACTAATATAATTGTAAATAATTCAAAAACTTAAGAAATTTATAAAGAACTTGATTAAATTATATTTTTTTATTGTTAAATTGAACTTTTAGATAGAAAGATACCAAATCACTTAATATCATACATTAAGATCAAATTTTCAACAAGATGATGTAAACTAAATAATAATATACATTAAAAATATCTAAAAAAAAAATATTTTAAAATTTGATGAGAATCTAACCAGTTTTAAAAACAGCCCATATAAATATCTTGAGACTTTGACTAAACCACCGACTAGGTGAGTACTCTTTATATACTCCAAAAGTTCTAGAAATAGAATATTGTACTTTATTTTGTAATGGAAGTAGTGAATAAATAAATAATAAAATGTATATGAACAAGTTGGGGCACATATAAAATACATATAAATTTGATTGACAAAAAGGGTAGCATATGGGCACGTCCAAGTATAAAGATATATGAGACTAGCGACAAAATCAAACGTGGCATGAGGATAATATTAACCCCTAGTCAACTATAATATTTAACACAATCACAACTAATATGGATAATGTTTCCAAACTTCCACATCATAAGCCTTTTCAATCCACTGCATTATGAGTGTCCACTACATTTATTTTATTATTTTGTTAAATAAGTGTCAAATGTTATTGATTAGTGTCGCTATTCCCTATTTCAAAAAATATTATTGTTTTATATTAGGTTAGATAAATATTTTGAGGTTGATACTTATTTGTGTTTTTATATATATTTAAGATATTTATATTAGTTTAGATTAAGTGGTATGTAAAATTTGCATTTTATAAATTTATAGGTTAATTATAAATCTTAATATACATCTAATATTATTGTGATTTTGAATGTATATGTATAAAATATTTACGTAATTGTTAATACAAAATTTTATTCATGCTTATGAATTGTAGATATATCATGTTTCTTATATCAAGAATGGTGAGAATGCCTTCCAAAATAAGAGATAATTAGGGTACGGTCCCATGGAGGGGGGCTTCCTAAAAAATTTCAACGGGTGTTGTTGAGAGTTTTTAGGAATATTTTAAAGCTAGTGGTCCCATGAATTCATTTTTGCAATTCAGCTTAAAAGTTTGAGCTACAAAATTTAAGGAACAAATTGGAGTATTTTGATAAAAATTAATAAATAAATACAAATTTTCTCATTTTTTTGGTTTTTTTAGGAATTTAAAATTTTAAGTGATAGACAAGTGCTAGAAAAAATTTCTAAAAAATTCCTAAAGCTATAGGGGAAATTTCTAGCCCCACCCCAATTTCACCAACTGAAAGATGCATTCCTATACTGTAGGGACCCCTATTTTTTTGGAAAAGATTCCAATTAATCCCGTAGCACAATTTTTTTTTTCCATGGGACCTCCTACTCCAAGAAAATAGAAGTCCAAGCCTCCCCATGGGACCGCTCAATTATAGATCTATTTTTTACAAGTGTTATATGATGGCTATTGCTTATTTCAAAAATGTTCTTGTAAATTGTTTGTTTATAGACAGTAAGATACCATTTCAAGGTTTTTATATCAGATTTGTCACATATATTAGATAGGTGCATCAATATTGATATCTCTTAATGTCTTTTAGATATGTATTTATTATATTTATTCTAATTTATATTATGCAATGTGTGAAGTTTTAAAATAGAATATAATGTAGAAGATATAATTTAAATATTTAAATATTCTAAACATATTTAATTATTAATTTGGCATGCAAATAGTTGTCAAATGTATGTAAGAAGTTTATGTGAGCATGCCCACTCCTTTACAACCCACCCCTTAAAATTATTGTAACTATATATATTAACATAATTATTAATAAAATCATATAACAAATATTACTTATTTCCAAAATAATATTGTAATTTGTTTTTTATTAAACCGAAATGTTATTTTTAAAGAGTTCAAACTCTTATACAAGAAGGAAGTTAACACAAAATAAAATAAAATAGCAAAGGGAAACCACAAGATATATTAGAAAAATAATTTCACAACAACAATAATTAGCTAACAAAGAGTAAAACAAGACCTAACAATAACTAACCCAAAATCAAAATTATTTCAAACAAATTATAATGATCAAATTTGGTTTCATTCCTAATTGGATTCCTAAAGATTGGAAGCAAATAAAACATGGACAAATTACAAGGTATCTTGGTAAACCTTTTAGAGTAGGAGTTACTCCTCATGATATCTAGAATTGGTTCATCAACAAATTGAGAGCTAGAATTCTTAATTGGGGAAATAATTTTTTGTCTTTAGCTAGTAAAATTCAAGTTATAAACAAGATATTTTCCAACATCACGTGTTTATCACTCCTCGTGTTGGATGCCCTCTAAAAAAGGGAATGAGGACTTAAACAATCTCATTCACCAATTATTGTGGACTAAATGGGATGAAAAAGGGGTTTTAGGGCCGAAGTGTAGAGAGGGGTTAGGCCTTTTGGATCCTAGAACACAAGAGATTTTCTTATCTACTAAGTGGATAATTAGAGTTATGTTAGAAGAAGAACCATGAAAATTTTGGTGCATCATTGTATTATGATGGCTACAATGAACAATGGGTGGTAGAACGTGGGTTGGTTGGATAAAATTATGCTTGCTTAGTTTTCTTGTGTGAAGTCATCTTTTCCATTGCAATCTATATAGAAAGGTTGGCAACAAGCCTGTAATTTCTTAATTGGAGAGGGGATTCATTATATCGTGGTTTTGGCTTCGCTACCTCTTCTATTTGGTGGAAAAAACTAGCTCAATATCATGGACAACCTCTCATTGTCTCCTTTTATAAGCCAACTCTTTATTTATTCAAAAAAGGAGTAAGACAATTTAGTGGCATCTAGGATTTTGATTCCTTAGATTGGGCCAGCTGCCAAGATATCAAAAAAGGTTTAAAATTTTCATGGATTTTGTGAAATCATTGGTTCCCATACAACTCCTAATGAAAAGTTGCACTTCTTTACATTGCAATTTCTTCAAAGACTATGGGTGGATTGACTAATATCCTTTCTTATGGTTCCCTTTAAAGAAAATCTACTTTAAGCTTCTTTCAAACATGAAAGTGAATCCACATCTTAACCAAAAATTGGGTTGTAGTTTCCAAGAAAAGAAATGGAAAAGACTTACTGCACAAATTTGGAAGTCCAAGGCTAAGGCAAATGCTCAAATTGTGGCATGGAAAGTTTTACACCATAAGTTTCCTATAGGGGACCAATTAAAATATTTCAAGAAACACATAGCTAAATGCCCATTTTGTCAATGCAATGAAAACATAAAGCACATTTTTTGGGATGGTTTTAGAGCAAAGAAAAAGTGGAAAATCATGTTTAGTCAATTCCCTATTGTGTTAGATCATGCATTACACTGGAGAGAAGCAAATTTTGGTATTAGACTTCATAATAATATAGTTTCTGAAACCATGAGGTAGTGTATTTGTTGCATTTATGGTAAAGTAGATGTTTAGCAATGCTTTCTAATCATATTTTACATTTGGAAACAAACATTCTAAAGTTTTACTCTAACATACTATTCCAATTCATTATTCTATGTTCATAGCAGATATGGGGACACAAAGATAAGGATAATAGTGAGTGTCTAGAGGAAACTAAGCTTCAACTCTTACAACTACATAGTGGGAAACTCCATGGTTTAGGGTTTGATGTTGCAAGGTGTGTGTCTTTGGTATCCTTGTGTTATGCAGTGTAGTGCTTGAGTTCATGACATGGCTTAACCACCTCCCATGGATTCATTAACTCTAGTAGTTACAATATCAGGTATTAATAGGTTTATCTTTTGGTGCAACAACAAATGTCTTTGCAACAATTGGTATCAAAGTCTAGGCCATGGGTTCGAACCCATCACTTGCGTTAGGGGGATTGTTGCAAGGTGTGCACCCTTGGTCTCCTTGTGTTGTGAAATGCATCACTCAAGTGTGTGACATGGCTTAACTGACTCCCATGGATTCATTAAATCTAGTGGTTGTATTGGACATTAATAGGTCAATATTTTGGTGCAAAGACAACTATCTTTGCAACATTTAAAATATCCACCCTTGCACCGTTGGACTTGCTTTTCTAGTTTGTAATCATTGTCCATTTTTCCTCTAGTTTGGTGATTGAAACTTCTGCCTAACTGGGAATTTTAGCCTCCCATGGAAAAGATTGAGTGCGGGGTCCACAAGAGGGAAATATTTGATGTTATGATCAACAGACTGACACTGATAACAAGTGTTGGGTAGATTGAAATATGTGACCTTTTGGGTATGCTAGAAATTACCAATTTGAATATCAATGGACTCTTTCAAATATTGTGAAAGGTCTACTTCAACACAAACTCAATTTTGAGGGTGAGCTTGAAAATACCTGTCGAGTTCAACACAAATGACTTTCCCTAGGGAGGAGGCTATATGGTGCAAAAAATGCAAGTATGGGAAGGTTAAACCAAGAAATTTTTAATCCAAATTGGAACCTGTAACTTTCTATCTTCAAAAACAAAACAAAAAAATCTCAATTCCAGCGTTGGAAAGCCAAAAAAGAGGACTGGACATACCAAGGACCATGGTTCATAATTTCTTGAACATGACTAACCTCTACAAAATGAAACAAAAATCCTTTGGTTAAATTCTAGACAATATCACAACGGACCCCATGATAAAGCAAATATGTATTGGTTTTGATTGGACGATAATTCCAATTAATTGTGATAGTCAAAGTGAAATATATTTAGAAAACAATCCTATTTATCGTGCTTGGACTAAGAATCTGAATTTTTAATACTACTTTTAGAAAATTCTTGCAAATGGGTAGATTGAGTAATAGAAGATTGACACTTAAGAGAGTCTTGTAGATTATTTACCAAGCCTATGAGAAAAAATAACTTCGTATAGGGAGCATATAGGCCTCATTTCTTGTACTTAGTTGGCTATTGTTTCCATTGGATGTGTGTACAACGTGTGATGTCAAGTGGAAGAATGGTAGGATTAAGTTCCCATCAACCTTATAAATCCTATGTGTATAATTATTCTAAGATGTTATTTATAAATGCATTCATAAGGAATGTGGGATCCAATGACAGTGGTAACTATTTATTTATTATTACTAGTGATTAAAAGTGTCTTCTATTTTGAGATAAAGTGATAAGGTCAAACTAGGCACCCATCTTGGAGAATTTCCCATTCTCTAGGGATTGGAAATCTAGATGGCCCAAATAGAGATTATTTTTTTGTAAATTACTATGAATTTTTGTAAGAGACTTGGTTTAGCATGATTGGAATTTTTTTCTAAAATTGGAGCATGATGTTTTGTCCATGTTTCGACACTGATATTTTGTGGATTCAAAATAATGTAATTCATGATTATAAAATAGGCACTTGAGAAAGTAGAAAAGTTTCTATTTACACAAGTACACAAATGTTCTCAGTTTGTATGTAGGAAGAAAGGAAGTCATTATATTGTATTCTTGTTTGAAGATAATATAAATTTGACCTCGTTCTTGGTGGAATTTTTTGACCTGAATGGGTTTTTTTCCATGTAAATATTGTGTCGTGTAATTTTTTATGTTTATTGGCTTCTTTGTTGTTGATTTATATTTTGTGAAATCTCCATTAATAACTTATAGAAAAGAAGTCAATTTTGCAACACAAATTTTAGATTTTCTAAATTATATTTTTTTACCTTTATTTCTAACAAGATTTGCAAGAATGATTTAGTGCACAAGATGTGTTTATAACCTATAGTACTTTCTTGGAAAATATGGACTTTAGAAACCAATGTTGTCTTGATCTCTAATATTTGAATTGAGTGTAATTTAATATTGTTCCAAGGAAGTTGTTGGATTTCTATGGGCAAATTCTTATAGGTCAATTAGTTTATCAAACTAGCTTTATGGCCTTGGTAAAATATTTAAAGACAAAATTCGTAAGTGTATAGATGACCTATTTATAGATTTTGAGGAGATATATTTTTTTTAAGCTCCTAAACAAAATGTTACTAGAATCAATTTTCTTTATAACTATTTATTAATGTATTGAAATACCAAGACATAACAATATGTTGAGCAAAAGTGTGCCAAATCCATTCCCAATACCTAATGAAAAATAGTAGGAATCAACAATTTAAATTTGAATTTGAATTTTTTTAATTTGGAAGTTAGTTTGATCATTGCAAAGCTGAGCTAGGATAAGCCTATAAATCTAAAGGTGAAGATAAAATGTATAAATATATATATATATATATATATATATATATATATATATATATATATATATAGACAAACATAAATATAATAAATAACTAATAATGATGAATGTTTAAAAATATCTAAATGAAGAGAATAAAGATAAATATATAAATAAAAATGATATAAATAAAAATAAAATGAACTAAACTTAATACACAACATAAACATACAAATTTCACCATTAAAACTTTATAACATTTTCAAATAATATGTTTAATTGTTCTCTATGAAAATATTGTTTCTGAGATTTGCCAAATGCTTACTATTTTTCTTTAGTACTAAATATTTATAATATTAACACTAAATAAATGAAAGATTCTATAAGAAAGTTTTTATTTATTTATTTATTGTTGACACTAAATAAGTGGAAGATAATATGAGAAGATTTTTTTTCTCCTCTCAAAAGATTTTGTGAGAAGATTGATGATTCCAACCTCTGTACACGTAAATATCCTTAACTATTCAAGAGGATAGCCCCCTAATAACAATGGAGGATGAGAGCATGAGTTTTGCTTTTTCAACTTTCATTTTCTTTAAGCTATATTTTATTAGTTTCTTGCCTGGTTTAGTGTGCATTACTCTTCTTCGAATCTCTTCTTAACCTTTTCACATTGCTTTTCAAAGCTTTTTCCAATAAGAATATTTTCATATGGTTATGCAATAGATCACAAAGTTAGAAAAGGAGACTGAGAATAGACAGTTAGATATTGATTGAAAACATTGGCAAACAATCAAAGAAACGTGTGCAGGTCGACCTTTACTTTCAAGCCCTATCTCTATGTCGGTTATCTGTCGATCATTATCATTGTATAGCAGAAAAGGTAAGGGTAAAAGAATATAACGTTAAAGATTAACTATATATCTCAGATTGCCTCAATTATTTTGTATATACACTATCTATGACGTTCTACTCTACTTGTGAGCTTTCATTTTGATAGGGATGAAATCTGCTAAGAATACTTCGTAGTCTGTCAGAAGTTGCTGGGAATTATTCTCACTACAGGTTTTTATCAAAGTTGGCTACTGCTGTTAATCTGGGTTTCCATGCAGTTTTCTGTATTTTCTCTTTTTTAAACGTTATTTTCCTACGTTTGAGTTGGTTTCTTAGTTAAAAACTTATCTTAAGTTTTAACAGTGCAAACAGTGCAAGGGATAGAATGTCTATGTCTTATATCAAAGTATATTTATTGGTGTGAGTTTTTCAGAGTTTACGAAAAATTACGTCATTGTTTTTTGTTTTAGCTATGTATATTTTTCAATTGATATTTTGGATCACACTCAATGATCCATCATAAGCCACTCACTAACTTGATCATTACATTTTGGATCTATTATATCTATTCAAAGATACTTTATGATATATCATAACGTGTGGCATAAGTTGATCAAATGTAACTCTCTTTTGTGTCATATATGCTTTGTCATTTCTGATATGAGAGGCACAACTTGTAGAGGCCATAAATTTTTTTTTAAGAAGTTAATTGAGTCTTTTATTTAAATTTTATATCTTGAGTTCAAGTCCAAGTCACTATAATCCATTTTCTCTAGTAATGTCTATTTTTGACATTTTTTGGGCCCAAAAATTGACATATTAATACCAAAATTTGCATTTTCGTGTTCTATAGTCTATCTACAATTTTTTGGTTCTTAGCTTTAAGATGTAAGATTGAGACACATTTATTGACAACTTTTTGCACATCTAATTAATGTTTTTTTTTTTTATTCAAGGGGTAAACACTTTTGAACCGGAGCTATGAACCGGAATACAACCATTCAACAATACCACCCCAACAGGGTTTGAACCTTGGTGGCGAGAATAACAATGCCACCTTTAAACCATCACACCATGCCAATATCAGCACACATCTAATTAATGTTGGACAACAAATCAAGATTAGATATATAAGATCTCAACTTATTGTGCAACACAATGTAGTTACTTTGTAAATCATATTAACTTGCTACACAATTATCTTCCCTTATTTAATAATTTTTCACTTTGTACATCTAATTATTTTTGCACAAAATTCAGAATAAGATGTAGAAGGCCTTATGTTGGTGTGCAACAATGTATGGTTATTGTACAATTGTTTTTATTTTCTATACAAGTATCCTCCCTTATTACACAAGTCTTTATATGTTGCAAAAGCAAATAATATTATGTAACAAGTCAATATTTATATAGAGAAAGTACATCATTGAAGAAATATTAAACAAGAATATTGAATAGAAGAGAGAGACAAGAAGTTTTAGACCTATAAAATGATCCATTAAAATTTTAATAGTTCAATTTAATGTCATTGTTTATTAAAATATTAAAAATAATTAAATACAAATTAAAAATGAATGTTGAATCAAAATATAAAAATGAAAGAACTATATAATACAATTAAACTTAATTGTAATATAACTATAAGATTGTTCTTTAAAAACACCAAATTTAAAATTAAAAAAATTGAAACAAAAAGAAGAGGGAGCCATAAAGTACAATATAGTTACTTGTAGTGGAGCTGTAAGGATGTACAGAGCCACAAATTCAAATGTTGTTGAGTCTAAACCAAAGAAAATAATGGAGTTGAAACCACGCATTTCTATCTTCAATAAAATTCAAAGAGAAAGTTTAATTGAATTAACTTGAACAACAACACAAATAATTTATTTTCACCATTCAATCTCATGCATAAGTTGGAGCCTATTTTTGGGATTTAAACTTGTGTAGCAAGTACGATTTGGATGTGAAAATTAAACAATTGGTTATATAACGTGTTCATGTTAGACTTCATAACAATCTCGTTTATTTTTTAGTTGAACTAGTGTGGCTTGTATGCCTTAAATAGTTTGGTAGGATTGATGTGGTAGGAGTGTCAATGACAAGGACAATTATCCTACTAATGAAATTTAGATTTTAGGCATTTAATTTCATAAGATTTTATACATGGAGAGTGTTTATATCCACACTTTCTATAAGCACATTAAGTTGGTGTCATTTATGGATAGGTGGTGTTCATATCTTGTCATGGAAAAGTGAGTTGACAACATTTGATTTAATAAATACTTTTGGATTCAAATCAAAGAAATGCATACACCTTGGGTAGTGTGATAGTGGCAATGATAGATAAATATCAAAATTTAATTATAATGAGAGTATGACTGCATTGTAGAAAATTAATAGTTAAGAAGACATTGATTGCAAGATGTGGAACAGAGACAAATGAGAAAGTGAGTGGAACAAGGATGGGTTTTGGGTCTATGTTACTATCATGAACATACAAAACCAACACATGTACATTGGGTTAATATGTTAGTTAAGTTCAATAATCAGAAATTATAAATTAATTTAGATAAATTAGATTTTAGAAATGATAAATTAACATGTTATTTTTGGAAATTAAATACAATAGGTAGAGTATTTAATTTTGGGAATTACGATGAAGAAGAATTATTAATTTTAATATTGTAAGCATTTATTTATTGTTCTAAGATGATTGTATTCTGCATAACATATTTTGAGGTTGAACTTGAGGTTTGCAAAAAATATTTGGTACACACAATATCTTTGTAACCTATAGGATCATCTTGACAAAAATCAGGCCTCTAAAACTTATGCTATCTTGATTTGTAATCTTTGAATTGAGCATAAGGATAAGAATATTTAAAAATAATATTTTAGAGAAGTTGGATTCTTAGGGGTAAGTTCTTATAGTTCATGCATCTTGTTAAACTAGCTTTATAACATTGGTCAAATATTTAATGACAATACTCTCATGTGTATAGATGATCTATATTAGAATTTGATGAGATGAGTTCCTTTTAAGTTCCAAATTGAAATGATTTTTTGTATTATTCTCCATATAATCACTTATCAATGAGTTGCACATTGAATTATTGAAATACCAAGGTATTAAAAACATGTTGCACAAAAGTGTGTCAAATTTGCTCTCAATAACTACTAAGAAAAGATGACAGATAACAATTTGAAATTGAAATTTGAAAATTTAGAAGTCAAATTAAATATTGCAAAATCAATATTAGATAGAAATAAATATCTTAAAAACAAGATAAAATATATAACACAGATAACAATCAACTTGGGTGTTTACATTACTTGAAAATTTTGTGGAAGTTTGGTGTGGCATGTATGAGTGGATTTGGGTCCTAGATAAGGTGTGTTGTGGTCTACTTTCATTTATTTCTACTGCAAGAATGTTGTGGTGCCGACCTAATTTGAATTTGCATGATTGAGACCTGTGCACAACTAACCTTGGAGAATGTTTCAAGGTTGAAGATGATATAAATATAATTTGAGTTGTTGAAGGATTCGAATATTTATAAGTATAATGCAAATAATGTGAATTGAAAAGTGTTAGGGTGCGAATTTGGTGCAAGTGCACCTTGTTCACTAAATGCCTTCAAAAGGCAAAATTATAAAATTTGATTTTTCAAGTCTAAAACCATGTGACAAGGTCATGTAAAGGTCAATTTCAATGTATTTGAGTCTTTTACAGGTCTCTAGGTGGTCAAGGGTGTAAGAAAATGCAAAATTTGTCTATTTGATGAAAAAGATGTAAAAAGTGTAAAGATGTAAAATTTGTAAAATGCAAAAAAAAAAAAAGAATGTGAAGGGTCATCTCGATATAGAAGGTGGTTAGTTAGTTGGAGATCAAAATACAGGTGTTGTAACTGATGTAAATCACTTTAAAAGAGCATTGTGAGGTCGAGGTAGGAGGAGAGATTGTATTCTTGGGAGAGATTCAATAAATAAAGTCCCTATTTTTTCAATTTTTGTGTTTTCTCTCTTTTACCAGTCCATTACAAGGATTATACCATAGCATAGTAGTATTATATTTGTTTTTTTATTTAGATTAGTAAGTGGGAAATCCATTTGAGGTATTTAGAAGAGGTTGAATCAAATTTAGAGGTATAAAGAGAAAGAAATTCAAAATCTACTTGTGAACCCTTAACAAGGGGTTTTGAGAGTCTTGTGAGGTTTTAGACCTCCATCCCACTGATGTAGGTTTAGAAGAATGGTGGGATGGATTGTTTAGGGTGTAATTAGGATTTTTTTAATAAGTGTGTGTATTGAATAATGCAGGGAAGACAAGAATTCAATGTTTGGTTGTTGATATTCAAAAAATATAGAAGTTTTCCAATGAAAATGAATGGCTACATGTTGGTATTTGGGGAAAATGAATACAATAAGGCTAGGAGTTAATTTCTAGAGTATATGTAAACACAATATGACATGTTTGAAGAGGTGACAGGTGGATATGAGGTTTGCAAGGTTTATTTTCAATAAACCCTCACTCTCTTTGTATTATTAAGCCTACAATCAAGGGTTTTATAATATGATCCTAAAAGTGAGTCTTTCAGTGCCTGAAAGTTGGTGTTATGGAAGTTTTCTAACCTATCTTAGTGCTTCGCGAGGTTGTTTTGTAGTTTCAATTTTCTTAAATGGTGGTTGCTTTGAATTTTTTGACCTAATTGGTGAGTTTTGTTGGCGGTACAGTCATGATTTCAAGCATTCTTTACAAAACAAGAACATCTAAGTTTGTGATATGTTAAAATAGACTGAAATGGGTCTCTAAATGTGTATTGGGTTTTCTTAAAGATACATTGTGATTGAAGATGAATCACCCTCTTTAGGAGTATGGTGACCTACTAGAGATATAGAGGTTAGTTTGCTAAAAGAATTAAATCTAATAAAACAGTGAAAAGAATGGTTGTAAATGTTTGGAAACTGTCTTGTTGATGTTGAACATACAAATGTCTCTATGTTTGGATAAGGTTTAGAAGGAAGATTTGTTGTTTTTGACGTATTGAGCAAAGATAACTCAATGAGAAAAATGATGTTTTGGGTGCAAGAATCAGAGAATTTGATAGATCTGTGATATGTGATTATGTTCTTGGTTTGTTTCAACCGAACATGGTGAATATAGTGTTTTGGAAGTCTAAGAATGGGTTTGTAGCATGAATGATTGGTTTGTGGTTATTTTTCCTTATAGAAGCAAATTGGAATGAAGAGTAATATGGTGCAAGTTGGGTGTTTGATTTGGTTTAGAGTCTTCTAAAGAGGTTATTGCTTTGATTTTGATAATTTGATGATGGATAAGATGTATTAGAATCTGATAAGGATTTGGGATACTAGTTTGGTGGTTGGTGCATTGTGATTTTCAAGTGAAATGATATGATTTTGATGAAAAGATAAAGGAATTTTGGTTGATTGTTTAATTTGATCTTCTCCATTCGAGTTTGGGTCAAAAGTATCCCTGGTTGGTTTGAGGTTTTGGTAGATGCTCTGCATCAATTGGTATTAGAGCTAGCTGATTCTAAGGATTTGTTGAATTGGTAGTTTTTTGAAGTTTTTTTGCTAAGTTGTTAGTTGGTTCCAAGTGCTTGATCCATCTAAGCTGCAAAGAGAAAGTGGTGGTGTTGGTGCAAGTTAAGAGAGGCCCTACTTGTTGGTTTCCAAGAGACAAGGTAGAGAAAAGAGGAGATGCCTAGGTGAGGTAAAGAAGTTTCTTGAGTTTGTGTGGTAAGGTAGTGAGAAAGATGGACAATTGTATAAAGAGGCACTAGAAGAGTTGCAACCATTTCTAAAAGTCAGATTGAGAGTACTCCATGGATGAGAGTAGATGAAAAGTTGATTGGTCAGAGAAGGTCAAGGATGAATTGTGAAAAAAGAGCAAAGATTGCTTGGAGAAGCAATAAGAAAGGAAAGTCTTGTGTCCTTTGGTTGAGAGAAAGAGTTAGTGGAAGGTAGACAGCTATGAAAGGACAGTCTTGTGTTCTTGTGGATGAAAAAGTGATTGTGAACTTGATAAACAAACAAGAGAGATGTCAAAAGATAAGTGAAGTCAAGTGAAGATGGTGGTGAAGGAATTTAGCTAAAGACAAAGTTGGAACCAAGACAAAGATAGATGAAGATTCAAGAGAAAGAAAGGAGTAGTTCAAGAAAAGTTGAGAAGCAGAATGAAATGCAGTAACATGTTTCCAAGGGACTTGAAAATTTTTTGTTAGCTGGTTGTATGGTGCAACTACAACTTGTTCACTGAATACCTTCAAAAGGAAAAGTTGTAAAATTTGAGTTTTCAAGTGTAAAACCATGTGACAATGTCATGTAAAGGTCAATTCCAATGTATCTGAATCTTTTCTAGGTCTCTAGGTGGTCAAGGGTGTAAACAAATGCAAAATTTGTCTATTTGATGAAAAAGATGTAAAAAGTACATAGTTATAAAACTTGCAAAATGTAAGGAAAAAACAAGAATGTGAAGGGTCATCTCAGTATAGAAGGTGGTTAGTTAGTTGGAGATCAAAATTCAAGTGTTGTAACTAATGTAAATCACTTTAAAAGAGCATTGTAAGGTCGAGGTACGAGGAGAGATTGTATTTTTGGGAGAGATTAAGTAAATAGAGTCCCTATTTTTGCAATTTATGTTTTTTCTCTCTTTTACCAGTCCATTGTAAGGACTTTACATTAGCATAGTAGTATTATATTTTTTTTGTTTATTTAGATTTGTAAGTGGGAAATCCTTTGAGGTATTTAGAAGAGGTTGAATCAAATTTAGAGGTGTAAAGAGCAAGAAATTCAAAATCTACTTGTCAACCCTTAACAAGGGGTTTTGAGAGTATTGTGATGTTTTAGACCTCCATCCAATCGATGTAGGTTTAGAAGAACGGTGGGATGGATTTTTTAAGGTGTAATTAGGATGGTTTAAGAAGTGTGTGTGTTGAATAATGTAGGGAAGACAAGAATTCAATGTTTGGTTGTTGATCTTCAAAAAATATAAAAGTTTTCCAATGAAAAAGAATGGCTACATGTTGGTATTTGGGGAAAATGCATACAATAAGGTTGGGAGTTGATTTCTAGAGCATATGCAAACACAATATGACATTTTTGAAAAGGTGGTAGGTGGATATGAGGTTTGCAATGTTTCTTTTCAATAAACCCTCACTCTCTTTGTATTGTTAAGCCTACAATCAAGGGTTTTATAATATGATGCTAAAAGTGAGTCTTTCAATTCCTAAAAGTTGGTGTTATGGAATTTTTGTAACCTTTCTTAGTGCTTCCTGGGGTTGTTTGGTAGTTTCAAGTTTATTAAATGGTGGTTTCTTTTCATTTTTGACCTAATTGGTGAGTTTTGTTAGTGGTACAGTCAAGATTTCAAGCATTCTTTACAAAACAAGATCATCTGATTTTGTGATATGTTAAAATATAGACTAAAATGGGTTTTTGAATGTGTATTGGGTTTTTAAAAATACATTGTGATTGAAGAGGAATCACTACTTTAGAAGTATGGTGACCTACTAGAGATATAGGGGTTAGTTTTCCAAAAGCATTAAATCTGCTAAAACAAAGAAAAGAATGGTTGTAAATTTTTGGAAACTGTCTTTTTGATGTTGTTACAAATGTCTCTATTTTTGGATAAGGTTTAGAAGGTAGATATGTTGTTTTTCATGTTTTGAGCAAAGATAACTCAATGAGAAAAATTATGTTTTGACTACAAGAATTAGAGAATTTGGTAGATCTGTGATATGTGAGTATGTTCTTGATTTTTTTTTAGCAAACATGATGAATACAGTGTCTTGGAAGTCTGAGAATAGGTTTGTAGCATGAATTATTGGTTTGTGATTATTTTTCCTTGTAGAAGCAAATTGGAATGAAGAGTAATATGGTGCAAATTGGGTGTTTGATTTGGTTCAAAATATTCTAAAGAGGTTATTGCTTTGATTTTGATAAATTGATGATGGATTTAAGATGTATTAGAATTTGATAAGGATTTTGGATACTGGTTTGGTGGTTGGTACCTTTTGATTTTCAAGTGTAATGATATGATTTTGATGAAAAGATATAGGAATTTTGGGTGATTGTTTAATTTGATCTTCTCCATTTGAGTTTGGGTCAGAAGTACCCCTGGTTGGTTTGAGGTTTGGTAGATGCTTTGCATCAAAATTTGAGAAGTGCAGTGTGATTTTTCATGTGTTAGACTGTTGGATGCAGTGAGAAGAAGGTGTCTACAATTCTTCAGTCAAGCTACGAAGGTATTGGTGATATCGTGGTCAATTTCTTTGTTGCATTGAGATGGATTTCTTTGTGTAACATTCTTCTCTATCTTCTTTTCTATTTTGACAATGAGCCTTTCACAATCAGTCTTTCCTTCTTTGGGTAATGATCCCTATGACAGTGAGCCCTTTGTCTTTAGTGTTAATATTACTTTATATTGTGAGCTAATCCTCAACGTGGTTTTTCCCATCTTGGGTTTTTGACTTAAATCTGGTGTTATCTTATGCATGGTGTTTATTTGATTCAATTTCTTATATTTGTTTTTCATTAATCATTATAATAGATTAAAGGTTAATTGAATGAATGTATATTTGAATTTTTTATGAGGGTTTTGAAGTTTTAAGGTAAAATTGATTCATCCCCCTCCCCCCTCTCAGTTGTCTTGTACATTCAACATAAATATGTATATTTATATCTGTGTGTGTGTGTGTGTGGAAACATAGATATAATAAATAATTAATAATAATGAATATATAAAAATACCTAAATATAGACAAATTAAATCAAATATATATATTTATATAAATAAAATGAATATGTATAACTAAACTTAACACGCAACATGAACATGCAAATTTTACCATTACATCCTTATAACATTTTTAAATATAGTATTTCAATGTTCTTTATAAAAATATTCTTTGTAAGATTTGTCTAAGTACTTACTATTTTTCTTCGTACTATAAATATTTACATTGTTAACACTAAATAAATGAAAGATTCTATGAAAATATTTCTTTTATTTTTAACTCAAAAGGTATTGTGAGAAGATTGATGACCCATATTTATAGTATTAACACTAGAAAAGTGAAAGATTCTATGAGAAGATTTTTTTGTTTTTGGCTCAAAAGATATCGTGAGAAGATCGATGACTCGAACTCCTATACTCGTAGATATCCTTGACTATTCAAGAGAATAGCCCCCTAATAACAATGGAGGATGAGGAGATAAATATTAGTTTCTAAACTTTCATTTTCTTTAAGCTATATTTTATTAGTTTCTTGCCTGGTTTAGTGTGCATTACTCTTCTTCGTATCTCTTCTTAACCTTTTCACATTGCTTTTCAAAGCTTTTTCCAATAAGAATATTTTTATGTGGTTATGCAATAGATCACAAAGTTATAAAAGGAGACTGAGAATAGACAGTTAGACATGATTGAAAACATTGGCAAACAATCAAAGAGCGTGTGCAGGTCGACCTTTACTTTCAACCTCTATCTCTATGTCGGTTATCTGTCGATCATTATCATTGTTTAGCAGAAAAGGTAAGGGTAAAATAATATAACGTCAAAGATTGACTATGTATCTCAGATTACCTCAATTATTCTGTATTATACACTATCTATGACGTTCTACTGTACTTGTGAGCTTTCATTTTGATAGGGATGAAATCTGCTAAGAATACTTCTTAGTCTGTCAGAAGTTGCTGGGAATTATTCTCACTACAGGTTTTTATCAAAGTTGGCTACTGCTGTTAATCTGGGATTCCATGCAGTTTTCTGTATTTTCTCTTTTTCAAACGTTCTTTTCCTAAGTTTGAGTTGGTTTGTTGGTTAAAAACTTTTCTTAAGTTCTAAGAGTGCAAAGGAAAGAATGTGTATGTCTTATATCAAAGTATATTTATTGGCATGAGTTTTTCAGAGTTTATGAAAAATTATATGATTGTTTTATGTTTTAATTATGTATATTTTTCAATTGATATTTTCTATCATACTCAATGATCTATCATAAGCCACTCACCAACTTGATCATTACATTTTGGATCCATTATATCTATTCAAAGATACCTTATGATATATCATAACATGTGGCATAAGTTGGTCAAATGTAACTCTCTTATGTGTCACATATGCTTTGACATTTCTGACATGAGAGGCATAACTTGTAGAGTCCATAAATTTTGATTTGAGAAGTTAATTGAATCTTTTATTTAAATTTTATATCTTGAGTACAAGTCCATGTCATTATAATCCATTTACTCTCGTAATGCCTATTTTTGACATTTTTTGGGTTTGACATATTAATCACCAAAATTTGCATTTTCATGTTCTATAGTCTATCTACAATTTTTCCGATCTTAACTTTAAGATGTAAGATTGAGACACATTTACTGACAACTTTTTGCACATCTAATTAATGTTGGACAACAAATCAAGATTAGATGTATAAGATCTCAAGTTATTGTGCAACACAATGTAGTTACTTTGTAAAACATATTAACTTGCTACACAACTATCTTCCCTTATTTAATAATTTTTCACTTTGTACATCTAATAATTTTTTCACAAAAATCGGAATAAGATGTAGAAGGCCTTATGTTGGTGTGCAACAATGTATTGTTATTGTACAATTGTTTTTTATTTTCTATACTAGTATCCTCCTTTATTACACAAGTCTTTAAATGTTGCAAAAGTAAATAATATTGTGTAACAAGTCAATACTTATATAGAGAACGTACATCATTGAAGAAATATTAAACAAGAAATTTAAGCCTATAGTGAATAGAAGAGAGACAAGAAGTTTTAGACCTATAAAATGATCCATTAAAGTTTTAATAGTTCAATTTAGTGTCATTGTTTATTAAAATATTAAAATCAATTAAATACAAATTAAAAATGAATGTTGAATCAAAATATAAAAATGAAGGAATTATATAATACAATTGTACTTAATTGTAATATAATTATAAGATTATTTTTTAAAAATATCAAATTTAAAATTAAAAAATTGGAACACAAAGAAGAGGGAGTGATAAAGAACAATATAGTGACACAAATTCAAATGTTGTTGAGTCTAACTCAAAGAAAATAATGGAGTTAAAAACTATTCATTTCTATCTTCAATAAAATTCAAAGAAAGTTTAATTGAATTGACTTGAACAACACAAATAATTTATTTTCACCATTCAATCTCATGCATAAATTGGAGCCCATTTTTGGGATTTAAACTTGTATAGTAAGTACGATTTGCATGTAGAAGTTAAACAATGGGTTATATACTTGTTCATATTAGACTTCATACCAATCTCTTTTATTTCTTAGTTGAGGTGGTGTGGCTTGTATGCCTTAAATAGTGTGGTAGGATTGATGTAGGCGGAGTGTCAATGACAAGGACAATTATCCTACAATTGAAATTTAAATTTTAGGCATTTAATTTCATAATATTTCATACACATATTGTGGAGAGTGTTTATATCCCACTTTCTATAAACAAATCAGGTTGGTATCATTTATGGATAGGTGATGTGTTTATATCTTGTCATGGCAAAGTGAGTTGGCAACATTTGATTTACTAAATAGAGAAATGCATACACCTTGGGTAGTGAGGTAAGGTGGATGTGGTAGTGGCAATAATAGATAAATATCAAAATTTAATTATGCTGAGAGTATGACTGCATTGTAGAAGCTTAATAGTTAAAGAAGACAATGATTACAAGATGTGGAACATGGATAAATGAGAAAGTGAGTGGAACAAGGAATGGGTTTTGGTCTATGCTACTATCATGTTGTAAAACTAATACATGTGCATTCGGTTAATATGATAGTTAAACTAAATAGTCTGAAAGTATAAGTTAATTTAGATAAATTAGATTTTATAAACAATATGTTGTTTTAGGAAATTAAATATAATAGGTAGATCATTTAATTTTGGGAATTATAATGAGGAAGTATTAATTTTAAGATTGTACAAAACTTGATGTATTCTTTAGATTGTAAGCATTTATTTGTTGTTCTAAGATGATTGTATTCTAAATAACATATTTTGAAGTTGAACTTGAGGTTTACAAAAAACATCTGGTGCAAAGAATATGTAACCTATAGGATCATCTTGACAAAAATTGGGCTTCTAAAACTTATGTTCTCTTGATTTGTAATCTTTGAATTGAGCATAAGGATAAGAATATTTAAAAATACTATTCTAGAGAAGTTGGATTGTTAGGGGTAAGTTCTTATAAGTCGTATGTCTTGTTAAATTAGCTTTATAATACTAATCCAGTATTTAAAGACAGTATTCTCATGTGTATAGATGACCTATATTAGAGTTTGATGAGATGGGTACATTTTAGCTCTAAATTGAAATGTTTTTAGAATCATTTTCCATCTAATCACTTATGAATGAGTTGCACATTGAATTATTGAAATACCAAGACATTACAACATGTTGCACAAAAATGTGTCAAATTTGCTCCCAATAACTAATGAGAAAATGTAATAGTCAACAGGTTGAAATTGAAAATTTGAAATTTGAAAGTCAAATTGAATATTGCAAAATCAACATAAGACAAAAATAAAAATCTTAAATTGAAGATATAATATATAAATATATATACAAATACAAATGTAATAAATAACGAATATATAAAAAATATATAAATAAAGATAAAATTATATATTTATATAGAAAGAGATAAGGATTAGAAAAATAGCTAAACTTAACACAGTAAAAATTCACATCAAAATGGAAATTTCACCCTTACAACTTTATAACATTTTCAAATATTATGTTTGACTGTTCTTTAAACAAAAAGTAAATTGGAAAATTTATTTGAAAATATTGTTTGGGAGATTTGTCAAAGTGCTTACGAAAGCTTCCCAGAGAAGATTTTTTTTCCCCAAAAGATTTTATACGAAGATTGATGACTTCAACCTCTATACACGTAGAGTCCCTTAACTATTCAAGAGAACAATGGAGGATGGGTGGATGAATACTAGTTTTTAATCTTTCATTTTACTTAAAGCTTTATTTATTAATTTCTTGCCTGGTTGAGTCTGCATTACTTTAGTCTTCTCCGTTATCTCTTTTAACTTTTCTAAATTTCTTTTCAAAGCTTTTTCCAACCAGAATATTTTTATCTGGTTAGACAACAGATCACAAAGTTAGAAAAGAAGAGTGAGAATAGACAGTTAGATATTGATTGAAAATGCAGGGAAACAGTCAAGAACGTGTGCAGGTCGACCTTCACTTTCAAGCTCTATTTCTATGTCGGCTATCTACCCATCATTATCATTGTATAGCGGAAAAAATAAGGACAAAAGAATATAACGTCAAAAGATTAATATATCTCTCAGATTTGCTCAATTATCCTGTATTATACACTTTCCAAGACATTCTACTCTGCTTCTGAGCGTTCATTTGATAGGGATGTAATCTGCTTAGTGTGTCAGAAGTTGCTACTTTATTTGCTGGGAATTATTCTCACTGCAGTAATTTATCAAAGTTGGTTTAGTGCTGTTAATCTGGGTTTCCCTGCAGAGTACTGTATTTTCTCTTTTTCTTGACTGCATCTTCTTTTTATAATTTTAAGTTGGTTGCTTAAAAATCTATCTTTTATAAAGAGAGATTATAGGTTCTAATGGTGTGAAGGATAGAATATCTTATATTAGATTATAGTTGTTCGTATGATAGAGTATTATGTCTTATATTAAAGTACAGTTGTTGGTATGAGTTTTTCATAGTCTATAAAGAATTGTATGATTGTTTTTGGTTTTATTTGTGTATTATTTTTAATTGACGTTTCGGTTCACTTCAGTGATCCATCGTCAGAAAAATGAGAGTTACTATATGAAATAATCCCAATGAAAATATGAGGTAATTTCATTCACTATAAATTGAATTGTATGATTGCTTTTGGTTTTATTTGTGTATTATGTTTAATTGACGTTTTGGTTCACATTCAGTGATCTATCGTCAGAAAAAGGAGAGTTATTGTATGGAATAATCCCCATGAAAATATGAGGTAACTTCATTTACTATAAATTGTACTGCGGACAGACTTGTATTCATTTATCCGAAGTAATTTGTGACAATGGACCATGAAATATGTTCCAAAGTAATTTCATATTGGATTTCTCCTCGTTAACTATTTCATCCAGATGATAGACCATAAAATATGTTCTGAAACGTTAATGATCAAAGAATAAACTACCCATAAGCTAAATCACCCTGAACTATTAGAAAAATCATTTCCATTCAATTATAATGCCACGTGAATGGTATGAATGCTCTTTGCTTAATGTTTCAAAACATATCACAATCAATGATAATAATAGCCAAGCGTGAGGTGCGTGCTTGAATTGTCACTGAGCTAGTGGGTGTCTTCATCTAGATAATAAAGCTGGTGGGTCTATGATTCGATGTAGCCTCGGATCATGGATCAACTTGTACTTCCACTTTGTAGTTAGAAATCTTGACTCCTTGTTAAGAATTATTCTCTGCCAAGATGTTCTTTTGTCTTTATTCTTCTATAATTCATCTTCATACTTTTCTTACTGTCTACCAAACCCCATATCGGAAATATCTTATGGGAGCCACCCCCTACAGTGCAGGTTTTGTTTTCTGAGGAGGCTTTGCAGTCACGCTTTTCATGGCGAGTGGCGACCATAAATAGTAGGCCCATCATTTGGGAAAAACGCACAAAATGTTGTGCTATACGGAGGAGAAGTTGTGGCAGACTAGGGATCTTGTTTTGCCACCATCCATTTGGGTAGTCCTTTTCGTTTTTTTGTTGATGATTGGTCATTCGTTTAACCTTGAAATTATTAGGTTTAAGAAGAGTGAGATGAGGATCAACTTCTGTTAAATATACTGACTACGTAATATAGAGGATGTGATGGGATTGAATATCTAATGTTTTTGTTGGAATGGCTAATCTTCAATAAATGCGTTGGTGGAATGAACATTAATTAAAATTATTATGTGCACTCCATAATAAGGATAAGGGAATTTGATTTTGTATGGACATAAAAAAAATATCTTACATAAATGAAAACAAATTTTAAGTTTGATTTTGGAAATACTTTATGCTTAAGTTTTCGGGTTGAAGTAATACTAAGATAATGACCTCTTGAGACGTCTTGATGCTTCAATTTTGTTTTCGGGTTGAAGTAATACTAAGATAATGACCTCTTGGGACGTCTTGATGCTTTAGTTTTGTGGGCATCACCTAGATGCAATGAGTGTTAAGTGGACAATTAATGCTCATGAAGCATGGGTCAATGAGTTTGAGTCAAAAACTATGTACTTGAATCATTATAAAGCATCATAATATGTACACCTAATCGGGTTTGAAATAGAAATGAAATAACAAAAGTAAAAACATATCTTCTGAAGTCAAAGAAATGGGAGCTAAAAGGATAATGACAGCCGACTATACCTCATTATATGAAACTATATCTAGGGTAGATAGATTAGGAGTGGACTTCTTGAAATCCATGACTATCAGCAAACTTGGGTCAAATATTCACCTATGACCTAGATCCCACAATTGTCATTTTGACTCAATATTTGTGGTTTTGAACCTCTTTTGTGATACTAAATTTTTGGTCATCATAACTTTAATACTTTTAAATAGTTTCTTGTCCCTATACCTACAAAAGGAAGGTTAGTAGTGTTGAATGTCATTGGAGTTTGCTAAGCTACATTGTGGAAGCACACTAAATCTCCCCTTCCACCTTGGTCCAACCGCTTTGATTGAATGATTTTGATATAAGTTGAATGACACCAATCAACAAATACAACTAGCAATGATGTAGATAAGCTAATGAGAATTTTGGTACTTGAAGAAAATGTAAGGAGTGATTGAGTGATCTAGTGAGAGTAGTGATATTTGTCGATGTTAAAGCAAATTGAGTTAGAGAATGGATAGTATAGAATAGCGTTATAATAGAAATATGTCTAATTCTAATTGGAATAGATGCTAATAGTGGGGTGGAAGCATAAATTTATGTCTCACTTTGGGACCTAAGTGAGACATCATAATCAATTTTTTAGTCAATTTTTAATTTTTATCACTTACAGAAAATAAAGCATCAAAATTTTGAAGATAATATAAACTAGTGATTTTGAGATTTGGTGACATATAGCAACCAAATCATTAAGAATTGAAGATAATATAAAGTAGATATTTTAAGATTTTGTGTGTAGATTCTTGTGTTTGTGTGTGTGTTCGTACTATAAAAAAATTTAAAAAGTTGTCTTATTTTAAAATATTTATTAATAAAGTGTTTCTTGAATTTTCTACTATTTTTAATGAGTAATATTTTCTCATGTCAAATAACTTGAGCTAGAAACAAGATTGATTCATGTTTCTTAAATATAGATCATTAAAATTGATATCTATAACATACATTATTTTAAATATTGTATTATTTTATTTATTATTATTCTTTGATTTAGATTAATTATAATTCAAACCCATATTTTCCTATATCACATTTTTTTGTATATATCCAAAACAAAAAATGTTAAAATGAGAATATCAATATAGAGGTTGGTCATTTTTTATTTGATTTTTTAAATTTCATTTGTGTTGAACAAGGACCTTTATGCTTTTTAAAACCTATATTCAATAATAAATAAATAAATGGTTAAGTAAATTTTTTATAAATTGTACTTCATAAAAAGCTTACTCTGAGGACTTCAATAATATAAAATATTGCATCATGATGACCTCATTTGATTTTCAAAAACTTCCCTCAAACCATGTGAGATAGATGACACATAAGTGCCACATTGTTGCAAGTATGAGCTAGTTTGGTGGTGGTGTCATTAATGTTGTCATTGATGTCAACACAGTTCAGTGTGTTGCAAATTGTACATGTATAGCTGAGATGTTGTGAGTGCATGGAGCTATCCTTATAGTGTTGCAAATGTTTTGGTTTGATATGTTTCCAAGTGCTTTTGAGAAAATTAAATAAAGAAGAGAATTCAGAATGATGGAAGTCCTCAGAATGTGCTTCGGTATGTGCTCTACATTTCTTCTATGTTGACCCTATGTTTGTACGGATCTGAAGGTTTGATAATGAGGATTTAGTGGTGATAGCTCTTGAGTTTTAGCTTCTAGTTTGATGGTACGTGAAAGTTACGTTCATCGATATGTGAACTGTTCTGGCAGAGTTGGTCTTCTGTGGTCTAGGAGAAATATTGTTGCTCTACAATTTTTCTCTATTTTGTATCAGATCTTATAGATCTAGAATATGTCCTATGAAGGTATTTTCTATGCTATGGCAAAGAAGTTTGAAGTTTGGTGATGCAGAAGCCATGTTTCAGCATTTCAGTGTGTGTTTGCACAATCCAGATGGACTGGTGAGAGTTGTTCAGTGATTGAAGTTTGTTGTTTTGTTGTGGATGTATCTAGAAGATTCTGAGATTATTCTCATGCATACAGAAGCGGGTTGTAGCATTTGTGTGTCATCTTCTTGTTGGGAAGCATTTACATCATTGATCATTTGTGTTTTAATTAGGTTTGGCTGACCTAGTGTGTACACTTCATTTGAAGAATAAAATTTAATTAAGGAAGCATGTGTTTCATTCAAGATATTATTTTTGATCTTGAAAAAAAATTATTGGTCCACTCTAATTCCTTTCCACCGCGAGAATGCTAAGTCGCCAACCAAATTTGAATTTATGAAATAATGTATCAATGTGGCCGACCTTGCAGAAAGTTTCTAAGGATGGTATAAAAGCAAGTTGAATTGTAAAGAGATGTATGACAGAGTGATCCAAAGTGACAAAAGTGTGCCACAAATCATAAGAGCAGAAGTGTGTGTGTGAGTGAGTTGTGACAGCAGTTTTTAGTGCGTTGAAGGTAGTGAGCTGAAGATTTAGGCAATCCTATGGATATGTGTTAATTGTTGTGGTGGATCTTTTGTTCTCTTTTGTATCTATAGGAATTGAGCCTCCTTGTTCGACAATGAGCCTTTGTACTTGGATAGTGAGTCCTCTTTTGGGCAGTGAGCCCTTGGCAGTGAGCCTTTGTATTTAGTTTATAATCTTTTATATTGTGAGTTAACCCTCACCATGGTTTTTCCCTCATTGGGTTTTCCACGTAAAAATATGGTGCTCATTGTGTTGATTTACTTTATGTTATTTGTGTTTCATGCTCTTATGTAATAACAGAATAGTGTGGTTGTGGAATTAATAAGTGTTGAGTTTTAAGTTTGAATTGTCACAACTAATTCACCCCCCCTCTCAGTTGTCTTATGCTTGTTTAACAATTGGTATCAGAGCTTTGGTTCCTTGGTGTAGAGCTTAATTGCTTAAGGAAGATTTGATGGTGCATAAGTTGGTGATCCCTATGTTTGATGGAACTGACCACAATGATTGGAAGGGAAAAATGAAAGGATATATTATCTATCTTGGTTTTAAGACCTGGAAGGCTATTGCGATAAAGTATACATACCTATCTAGTGGTCTTACTACTACAGATGAGATCTCTACTTATGAAGAAAATGAGAAGGTGAATTATGTTATTTGCAGTGGCTTATCCAAAAATGAGCGAGCTAAGGTTCTTTCTTTGGATATTGCATATGAGGTTTGGAAGAAGTTGGAAGACATGTATGAAGGAAATGAAAGAGTGAAATTGACAAAGAAGCTAGCGGCAAAGCATGGATTTGTGAATCTGAAAATGGAAGAAGGTGAAGAGTTCACAAGTTTCTTTTAGAGGGTTGAATTGACTGCAAAAGAAGTTAGAAATCAAGGAGGAAAACTATTAGATGAAGGGATAATTGAGAAGATCCTAATCACCCTACTGGATTTCTACAATGATAAGATCTTTGTGATTGAAGAAGTATATGATCCTAAGAAGTACACATTGGAATAGTTGTTCGGCACCTTGCAAGCATTTGAATTGAGAAAGTTCCAGAAAGAAGGCAAGATGGAAGAAAAGACATAAATGATATTTAAGGAAATGAAGATTGAAGAGGAACTAGATAGTGATGGTGTTGATGAGTTAGAAGCAAACTTCACCAAGAAGCTGAAGAAAAGAACTGGAAAGTATAAAGGTTTGTTGCCCATTAAATGCTTTAGTTATGGTAATATTGGTCATTATGCTTCAATATGTCTAAATATAACTATGCATAAGAAGAACAAGGATTATAAAGATAAGGATAGGACGGGTAAGAAATATAAGAAGCTATACTATGTTAAAGAAGAAGCGGGAATTTTTTATGATGAATCCGAGAATGACGTTGATGATAGTGAATGCTTATTTTTAGCTTTGGAAAGTTCATTTGTGTCCACTAACCCTGGAAAATGTGTAAGCAAGAAGGATCTAGAGAATAAGAGAAATGGCCTGAAGGAAGGTACTTTGGTTACTGCTTTACATGCAAGACAAGATGAAGATTACTAGGTAATTGATAGTGGATGTTCAAATCACATGACCGGAGATAACAATAAGTTCACTAAACTTGAGAAATATGATGGTGGTTTAGTTATGTTTGGTGATGATTCTAGAGCAAAAATTTGTGGGAAAGGTTTAATTAGTTTTGATGGAGCGCATAGTATTGATGATGTATATTATGTGAAGGGTTTGAGGCATAACCTTCTGAGTGTTGGTTAGATGTGTAGCAATGGCTTTAAACTTGTGTTTCAGAACAATACCTGTGAAATCAGAAAAGGATCTAGAAATGGAGATATGATTGCTGCTGGAAAAGGAACTCATGGAAACATCTATCAGTTGAAGGGAGTTGATGGTCATTGTCTTGTATCTCAAATTAGTGAAAGTTGGTTATTGCACCAGAGAATGCAACATGTGAATTTTCATAACCTAGTCAAGATCAGAACAAAGGAGATTGTTTGAGGGTTTCCTAGAATCATAAGACCCACTCATTCTATTTGTAGAAGTTGTCAATCGGGGAAATAGACAAGATGCAGCTTTAAGGGAAAATAGCATTCTACTAATGGAATACTGGAGTTAGTTCATACTGATCTCTGTGGTCTGACTAGGACTGGAAGCCTAAATAGTGACAGATATTCATGTTCCTTATCGATGATTATACTCGAATGACATGGGTTTCTTTTCTTAGAATAGAGACTTAGGCTCTGGATAGGTTTAAGGTATTCAAAGCAAGAGTGGAAAATGAAGTAAATTTGAAAATCAAATGTTTGAGATTTGATAGAAGTGGAGAATTCATTTCTAGTGAATTTAATGCATTATGTGAACAACATGGCATAAGAAGATAGTTTTATGCTCCGAGAACCCCTCAGCAGAATGGTGTAGTTGAAAAGAAAAATAGGACTGTACAGGAAGCTACTAGAAACATGATGAAAGAATCAAATGTACCGAATGTGTACTAGAGAGAGGTGATACATATTGGTGTTTTTGTTCTTAATAGAGTTCAGATCAGATACAACAACACAAAGACTCCTTTTGGGTTATGGACTGGTAAGACTCCTACTGTGAAGTATTTAAACGTATTTGGAGGCATATGCTATATTAAAAAAGATGATGAAAATATTGGTAAGTTTGACGCTAGATGTGATGAAGGAATCTTTCTTGGATACTCCACTACTAGCAAAACATACATATGCTTTAAAAAAATATTGAGAAAGATTATTGAAAGTGTTAATGTAAAATTTGATGAAGACATATGTAGACCTATTGAGATAAGTGAAGTTTAACCTAGTGATCCTATTTGTGGATATGTATCTAAGAAAAATAAGGAGAAGGAAGAAGAAGAGAAAGAAGAGCAAGTGGAAGAAGAAGAAGAAGAAAATGAATTAGAACCTATTGTTAGGACTCCTAAGTATGTGTAGAAGAATCATCCGAAGGATCAGAGAATTTGAGACAAAAGTAAAGGTGTGAAGACAAGAAGCAAAGTTGTAGCTGAGGTAAATTTGTGTCTATTATCTAAAACTAAACCCAAATTTGTAAGTGAAGCATCTAAAGATGAGATTTGGATGAGTGTTATGAAAGAAGAGTTGCAACAAATAGAAAAGAATCATACATGAGAACTAGTCCCTAGGCATGTCAATAAAAATGTGATTGGTTTGAAATGGGTGTTATGGAATAAGTTGAATGAAGGTGGAGAAGTTGTAAGAAATAAGGAATAACTGGTATGCAAAGGATATTCACAAGTTGAAGGTATAGATTTTCAATAGACATTTTCCCCTGTGGCCAACATGGAAGCTATCAAGATGTTTTAGGCTTTTTCTACCCACAAGGACTTCAAAGTGTATCAGATGGATGTTATGTTAGCATTTCTAAATGGTGAGTTAGAGGAAGAGGTGTACATGGAGAAACTTGAAGGGTTTCAATTGTCTGAAAAACCGGACATGGTTTGTAAGTTGAAGAAGACATTGTAAGGATTGAAGCAAGCTCCCATAGTTTGGTATGCAAGACTAGACAAATATTTGACAAAGTAAGGATTCAACAAAGGTTTTGTTGATGAGAATCTTTACTTGAAAGTGCAAGGTAAAAAAAAATTGATAGTAGTTGTTTATGTTGATGATATCATTTTTGGTGGAAATGAAGGTATATGTAAAAATTTTGTTGAAGAGATGCAAAAGGAATTTAAGATGTGTATGATCGGTGAATTGAATTTCTTCCTTGGTCTACAAGTGAATCAAACTGATAAAGGGATATTCATTTCACAATCTAAGTATGTAAAAGAACTGTTGAAGAAGTTTGGGATGGATGATTCCAAACTAGTTTGTACCCCTATGGTAATTGGATGCAAACTGATTAAAGATGATGAATCTGCTAAGACTAATCAGAGCAAATATAGATCTATGATTGGCAGACTGTTGTACCTTACTACTACTAGACCAAAAATTGTGCATGTAGTGTGCTTAGTTGCGAGATTCCAAGAAAATCCCAGAGCAGCACGTCATAGTTGTAAAGAGAATATTTAGATATCTTAAAGGTGCACCAAATTATGGACTATAGTATCCTAAGAGTGGTGATTTCACCTTGAGTGCTTATATAGATGTTGATTGGGTCGGATGTGTAGATAGCCGAAAGAGTACCAGTGGTGGTGCTTTCTTTCTTGGCAAAAGATTAGTTTCATGGTTGAGTAAAAAGAAAGGCTCGGTTTCTTTATGCATAGCACAGGCAGAATATATTGCTATAGCATCCTGCTACACATAGGTTTTGTGGATGAAGCAGACACTGAAGGACATTGGTGTGGTATGTAATGAGCCTATTTCTATTTTTTGTGACAACACAAGTGCAATAAAAATTTCAAAGAACCCAGTTATGCATTCAAGAAAGAAAATATATCTATCAAGTATCATTTCCTGAGAGAAAAAGCATTGGAGAATGAGGTCATATTGGAGTATGTGACAGCAAAGGAACAAATTGCAGACATATTTACTAAGGCTCTTCCGAAGGATACTTTTGAGCATCTTAGGGAGTGGTTGGGGGTCATTGGCCCTCCTAACTAGGTGCACATAAAGGTGCATCAGTCCAGTGAATTCATAGATTATTCATTTATCTGGACTGATAAATGGGTTTGCTTCGTAGGGGGAGTAGAAAAGGTTTTCATTGTTGTAGTATGGGTGTACTCCTAAGGGGGAGTAATCAGTGTTGTTGATATTTGCCATTGATGTCAAAGGGGGAGAGAAAATCATGTGAAAAATAGGTGATGAAGAAGAGAAGGTTTTCTCCCAGGATAGTGTATAATTTTTTCTATCTTTGATGGTTTTTTACATCATGCGTTTCCATCAATGACAAAGGGGGAGATTGTTGCAAGTATGAGCTAGTTTGGTATTGTTGTCATTAATGTTGTCATTGATCTCAACACAGTTCAGTATGTTGCAAATTGTACATGTATAGTTGAGATGTTGTTGAGATGTTGTGAGTACATGGAGCTATCCTTATAGTGTTGGAGATGTGTTGGTTTGATATGTTTCCAAGTGCTTTTGAGAAAATTAAATAAAGAAGAGAAGTCAAAATGATGGAAGTGCTCCAGTATGTGCTTTGCATTTCTCCTATGTTGATCCTATGCTTGTGTGGCTCTGAAGGTTTGATAATGAGGATTTAGTGGTGATATCTCCTGAGTTTTAACTTTTGGTGTGATGGTACATGAAAGTTACATTCACCAATATGTGAACTGTTCTGGTAGAGTTGGTCTTCTATGGTCTAGGAGAAATATTGTTGCTCTGCAATTTTTCTCTATTTCATTCAGATATTATGGATTTGGAATATGTCATGTGAAGGAATTTTGTGTGCTTTGGCAAAGAGGTTTGAAGTTTGGTGATCTAAAAGCCATGTTTTAGTATTTTAGTGTGTGTTTACACAGTCTGGATGGACTAGTCAGAGGTGTTTACTGATTGAAGTTTGTTGTTTTGTTGTCGATGTATCTAGAAGATTTTGAGATATATTCTCATGCATAAGGAAGTGTATTGTGGCGTCCATGTGTCATCTTCTTATTGGGAAGTGTGTACATCATTGATCATTTGTGTTTTCATTAGGTTTGGCCAACCTGGTGTTTACACTTTATTCGAAGAATAAAATTTAATTAAGAAAGCATGTAGTTGATTCAAGATATTAGTTTTGATCTTGAAAAAAAAAATTATTGGTCCACTCTCATTCCTTTCCACCATGGGAATGTTAAATCCTTGACCTAATTTGAATTTATGAAATAATGTATTGTGGTTGACCTTGGAGAAAGTTTCTAAGGATGAGGATGTTATAAAAGCTAGTCGAATTGTGAAGAGATGTATGACAAAGTGATGCATGAAAGTGTGCCACAAATTATAAGAGTAGAAGTGTGTGTGCGAGTGAGTTGTGATAACAGTTTCCAATGTGTTGAAGGGAGTAAACTAAAGATTTTTGCAATCCTACAGATGTGTGTTAATTGTTGTGGTGGATCTTTTGTTCTCTTTTGTACTTGTGGGCAATGAGCCTCCCTGTTGGATAGTGAGTCCTTTATGTAGGCAGTGAACCTTTGTACTTGGACAGTGAGTCCTCTTTTGGGCAGTGATCCCTTGGCAATGAGCCTTTGTATTCAATTTATAATCTTTTATATTGTGAGTTAACCCTCATCATGGTTTTTCCCTCATTCGGTTTTACACGTAAAAATCTGGTGTTCATTGTATTGATTTACTTTTTGTTATTTGTGTTTCTTGCTCTTACTTAATAACATAACAATGTGGTTATGGAATTAATAAGTGTTGAGTCTTAAGTTTGAATTTTGTGGCAACTAATTCACCCCTCCCCCTCTTAGTTGTCCTATGCTTGTTTAACACACATATGTACACCTTCAATCAAAATTCCTTCCCTTGAAGATACATTCATTTGAAGGGATTTCTAATGTTATTCTAGTACATTTGACACATATTTTTGTAAGGTTGAAGTGGATTTATATGGAAAGATAAGCCAAGTGTGGTTGGCTAGGGCATTCATTCTTAATATCACAACTAACCTTTGCCCTCCACTAGTACATTTGGTAATACTAATACTATGCCACACAGATCTAACATGACCACTACATGTTAAGGGAGATGTTTTAAAAATGGTTCTATCCTTCAAAATAATTATAGGAAATCCTTGTTAGGATTAAGGTGTTACTACCTTGTAATCCTATGTATATTTTTTCTAGATCTCCAACACTCTTGGAAAGTGTCCTTGAATTCCTCAAGTGTAATTGAAAAATATTTTGTAATCAAGGTTCCCTACTAGGAATATTGTTATTGTTATTGTTATTATTAGTTTTATCAATAAAAAGCATAAGCCTAAGTAATTATATTAATTATATAAACAAAATTACAAAATTACCAAAATTAGAGTACTGGTAAGCAAGATTTAATAGATAGTTCTACATATTAGCAACTATATAGATCTACCTATAAACCAGATGTTTGTGTATTTTGTACAATAAAAATTTGTAACATATACATATTTTGATTCATTCCACCATATCCTCTGCATATTCACTTATGTTTTGAATGGGTATGTGCAGGATCATCATGGAAAAAATAGGCCCTTAAGTGGCATAAAATTCAAAAAAATTAGAGTTAGGCAACTTGACATAAAAATTTGAATAAGTTATCTATATTATTTCAAAAATATGTGATGCAGGAGCATCCAGGGTGTAAGAGCAATCTTGCATAACCCAAAAAAAAATCTTGTTTCTTTTCAATAAGGTCTAAATTTGGTAGGGTTTACTATTTTTGTAAGTTTGCATTTATGCACAGTTGGACACAAAATCTTACATAGACCTCCAAAATGGTAAATTGAAGCCAATGGCAAAGAAATCACTTAATACCTTTTGTCATTTGAGATATTAAAATATTAATTTTCAAAAAAAAAAATCCTGGTAAAATCTTCGGGGTCAATTTTGAGGCACTTAGAGGCTCTGGATGGGCTTGAAAATTGGTGGAAAATGAAAGTAGGTGGCCTTTAGGCCCTACTTTCAAACACATCATTTTCTTGAGACATTTCTAAAAAGGTATTATGATTGAAAATCCGACAGTCAGATCAAAAGTTATGACCCTACGAAAATGTAATACCAAAATTAATAAAATTTCAAAATATCTTCTTGAGGAAGTTACATTTTCTAGAAGATTCTAGGGCAGTTACACCTTCCAAATAAAGAATGTAAAGGGGGACTACATAGGGGAGGCAAGAGCAGAGTAGATGGTGGCTCTAATTTGCAGATTTGCAAATTTATGTAATCAGAAAGCCCACGTGATGGCACACATAATGTTATAATTTCATTTTCATTTCAGTGATAATAGAAAGTATTTGCTTTCCTTCTTGCATTTTGTTTGTGCCATTATCTATTGTTTCTCTGAGTTTTAGATTGTAAGGGGAGTACCCCTCATCAATATGTAAGAATAGAATCTGTAGAAAATTGAATGTAGCTTTTAAACTACTAGGTTTATTTAAAAAAAAATCTATTTGGTGAAAATTTGAAATTTCAATCATTAGTACTTAAATTTCAAGGAAAAAATAAGAAGTAGGTGTCTTTTGACCACCCTAACCACAATAAAATAATATTTTTTATAAGATTTTAGATATAAGTAGAGGACTCATGTCCCAATGTGATGCATATTTTTTTTACTTTTTTAAGTAAATAATTAATTATGAATTTTTATTACAACTTTTTAAAAATATAAAACTTCGTATGTCTAACCACCTTAACTTGGTCAAAACTTCATGAAATTCAATTTTTTTAATCTTATAGTATGTGAAGCATAGAATGTGATATGTTTCATATTCAAAAAATGTGATACTATTTGAAAGCTATAGATGTTTTTCAATCAGCCTATCAATCAGGACTTTAGTCGTAATTCAAATAGAAAATGAATAATAATTATTTATTAAGTTCAAAGTAAATCATAATTTATATTGGTGGAAAGCTAAGAATCTTCTTTAAAAACCCTTTTCTTTTCATCAACTTTGGGTAAAAAAAAGTCGTCAGCCACATACCCTACACATACCCATCATATGGCCACTTTTTGGCCCATCATGATCCTGCACATACCCAATTTTTTTCATTCAGGTCCAACATATTGTCACCTTGACCTTCACCCAATTCTAGTACATATTGCCCTGTGGAATGATTCAAGGCACTGCAATTTGCCTCCTATCATGTCATGCCTAATGCCCAAGGATGAAATACAAAGCTAAATATTTGTCTTTTATCATATCTATCACTTGTTTTCCCAATTCTCTAGAATGCATTGGTATCATTCTAAACAAAAGTCATGGGTCGGCATCTCATAACCCCTTTTTCACTGATCCATACATAACTGCAAATCCTTGCTTTTGTTTGAGATAGCTATTGGGAAAGATCCCTGCTACATGTGCTTCTCCCAAATCCAAATTATAACTTTGGACTACCTTCAAGAGGCCATTTTCCCCCCAATGCTTCTGTTAAAACTGTTTCTTTATACACAATTTTTAGTGCATCAAAAGACTGAAGGAAATCCATGGCATTTGATAAGAAGATTGAAAGTAAATTAGATGGAAACAAAAGCTTGGGTGAATCTGGGCAAACTATTTCTTCACCAATTACAATTTTAATACAGCCAACAAGACTTGGATAGACCATGTGTAATACTTGTGACAATACTTCATCTATTACCTCCTCTGAGAATGGAAATTCATTCCATTTTATCACCATATGAATTATCTAGTTTTTTGTGACGGTGAAATTATTGCTAACTTTTAAAATATTAAATAAAAATATATTTCCCAAGTGCTAGAGGGAGAAGTGGAGAATATTTGTATGATGGATGAGACCCATGCAATTTACTAGTCTCTAAAATAGAGATCTAGAATTGAGAACATGAGTCATCAAGAGTTATGAATTCAAAGTTGCATTTACAGTTATATTTTCTAATTGGGGACTTATTAAGTGCATCCATATGACAACCATGTGAATTCATTAATGTATTTACTATCATTAGAAGATGCTCTCCAATATGGCCTTGTCTTCTATAATATGGTTTTGGTATTGATTATTTTGGTAAACAATTTATGGCCTTGTCCTATATCCTTACCTACATATTGAAGGTATGAGAGGTAGTTTAGATAAGTTAATCTTATAGGTACATAGGTAGTATCAAGATGCTATCAAAGTGAATAGAGTATTAGTGTGTTTGTTATATCTCTTTGTTGAAGATTGATACATAGTTTTCTTCTTTCTTCTTTGTGGTTTGTTGAAGATTTATACTAAGGACAAAGTTGCCCTAGTCTTTTTGTCAAAACAAACATCAAGCAGTAATCAAAAAGAAAAGAGGACATGATCCATCATCGCCCCTCTAAATCCTTCTTGGGACATCCTCAAGGTGGGTAGTAACATAACCAAACACAAATCAAAAAGATAAGATAAACTAGACCAATATAATCAATAGGCATTTAGATCATTTACCAAAAGATAGTGTTTTCTGATAGGATTGACGAGATTGATTGACCAATTGATTGACAACTTTGACCAAATTGATTGAGTGATAAGGTTGATTGATTGACTGATATTGATTACTTAATTGATAGATTTAATAAGGCTAATTGACTGATTGACAAGTTTGATTGACTAATTGGTTGATAAAATTCAATGATTGACCGATTTGATTGATTGACTGATTTGATTGACATGGTTTGACTATGCCTGGTTTTAGGAAAGACATATCCTGTATAAGGAAAATGATAAGGTTGATCAATGACAATGTCTAGATTTTAAGGACACATCCTAATATAAGACAAGTGATGGGACTGAATGAGGAAATTTGTATAATTCTGCATCCTATATAATACCATTGACCTGATAAATATTGATGATTAGACAATTGATTGATTTGGACTAAAGATTAGCTGGATAGTTTGTCTGTTGATTTGTGATTTGGTCCAGGTTCAAATTTCTATTGCGTCTGATTGAAGTATTGATATGATGATGGAGCAAGATAGACCCAACAAACCCTAAAGGACTAACCTAGTGCGTCGAGGGATCATCGATTGATGGCCTTGCCTATGTAGCAATGCATAGAGACAACGTAGTTTGACTAACTTTGACCATGAATCACTTACTTTTATGACATGAACAATGATTGATTCAACTCCACAAAACCCTAAGGGACTAACCTAGTGCCTGGAGGGCTCATCAAAAGATGGCCTTACCTACATTATACACACAGAGACATTGTAGTTCAACCACTTGGACTAACACAAAATCTGACTTTGACTCTATCTTTGTTCTTTGGTATTTTTGATGATTTTTTTTTTTTTTGGATTTTTTACGCTTTTCTAATTTTTTTGGATTTTGATGGGTTTTTTTTTATATAATTTTTTTTTTTATGTTTGATGATTTTTTTTGTGTTTCTGATGTTTTATGATTTTTTTGGATTTTTGATGTTTTATGACTTTTTGGATTTTGATGTTTTATGATTTTTTTGAATTTTTAATTCTTTAAGAGTCGATACCATGTGCAGGATGTTAGATATATGAAAAAAATGAGCCATGAGATCAAACAATGAACAAAGACACCTTCTAGGCAAGAGATCTACAAGTAATATGTGCAATATTCCTCAACAAGAAAAAGCTACAAAATGAACCTCAATAATCTTCATGGAAAACAAAAGTCCTGAAAGCTTGAGAGTTTGAGTAAATCTCTAGATTGATAATAGTACAATGAGGGTTGAGTGCTTTATAGGATCAACCAGGTAATAATTTCTCACTTCAATTAACAAAAAAAGTACTTAGTTAACTGCATAAAGAACTCCTAAGTTTAGCTTAAGTGCATGAGAATAAATTAGACTAATAATTAATTAAAAGTTAATTAAGTATTAGTTAATGCATGATTATGCTAACACCCCCCTTAAGATGAACTTAAGGAGTAGCTAAAAACCCCTAAAAAAAATCATGATGGGTCCCAGAAAAAAAGGCCTAGTGAGGTAACCATGTACAAATAAAAGATCTCTCACAACTAGAGAAAAGAAGAAAATGACAATGGGAGAAAACTCCTCTCCAAAAGAGGGAAAGGTGACTTAAGAATTGAAGAAGCCTCCAACCAAAACAATGTCTTGAGAAAAGAGGAACATGTAGAACATCATTGAAGCATTGAGAAGTTGTAGACTACTGTCAAATGAAGATTGATATGGTGTTCAAATGAAGAACCTTCAGAAATGCGATTGCAAGAGTGTCCATGTGGTAAATGATCAATCTCGCTTAAATGCATGTAACCAGCCATTGATGTACATTGCATTTGAAAGTACATAGGAACAAGAACTAGATACATAGATCACTCCAAACCATGAAACCAAAGAAGCATTGGCACCAATAGTAGAAACCCCCCCATAATGCTAAAAAGGGAGAGCCATGATAGGAAGACTAAAACTGTTTGAAACCAAGAAGTGCATGTGGGAGAAACAATTTGCAAATAAAAGGGTGTGCAAATTAAGGCGCACACACATGAGACAATAATCACTAGGATTCACTACTGTCATGCAATGAACACTCACTTGGAAAAAGTGTGATGGAAAATCAAAGGCAAACATCAACCCCCTCCATGACACTTTATATCATAGTGCAATTACAAAAGGCATAGCAAGATGTGTGAAATCCCCAAAAAATATACACAGAATGGCACTTTATGTCAGTGCATCTACATAATGAAAAATGCATATAGTGGAAGCCCATAATGTCCACAAAAGGACTACGTTCTAAAAATACAATTCCCTGATGGAAAAATGGGGAAATTGGTAGTACCATGATGAAGTACATAAAAAAAACATGCACTTTCAAAAAATTGTCACCCAAAAAGGAGTTCAAATGCAGAAGATATGGCTTGTCAAAGTCTCCAAAATGAGAACTAAAAAGCAATAACACTAAAAATTTTGAATTCTAGAAAAAACCAGAAGTCGAAACTAGAAAATATATGCACCATTGCAAAGAGCTCAAAATTCCACCCTATTTCAAAAAAATTGCATTGGAAAAGACCATCGGATGGCTGAGATATAGACTCTAAAATATTAGGTGAAAATTTGAAAAGCCCAATGAAGAGGAGCTAAGTAGGACAAAAAAAACTCCTCTGCCAAATTTATCAAAAATACCTCCAAAAATAGAGGTCCACCAAATTTAGTGTGTTGATAAAAAAATTCTCCAAGTAAGTTGCATGTGACTTTATTTTGCAAAACAAATATATTGTCAAAAAATTGCATTTCTTATTTTTAAAGAAAAATAAAGCAAAAAAACATATATATTTTTAAAAAAAAACATATAAAAAATCATGTTTTTATTTTAAGTTAAAAAAAAACATTAAAAACTATTATATTTTTTTAATGAAAAACATATATAAAAATAAAATTTGTCAGCTGATAGTTAGTAGACACAACCCCTTCTTATTTGATTTCTAAAAAAATTGCTCATTGTATGCAAAAGCTAATGGATACCCAAAAAATATTATAGTGTTGCCAACAAAACACGGAAAATGTTTTTGAATCTAAGAAGCGAAACATGCAATTTGGTAAAAAACAAAAACTTCACCTAAAGAGAAAATAGTTGTGTTGGGCTAGATTTTAACAGTCACTTTTGCAAGATCTATTTAGTATATGCAAATATAATAGATACCCAAATGGTATTTTGTGACTTTGAACAAAACGCAAAAAGTATTTTTCTCACAAATACATGTAGCAAAAGATATTGGTCATTTTGATCCAAAAATGCACCAAATATAGCTTTCTCGATAGCTTTGAATCTAATGGTGAGGTCTTTTTCGTGCCAAAATGTACCTAAAAAATTCCCACCTCCAAAATTTGAAAAAAAAAAAAGGAGGATTCTAGATCTAATGCCTACAACCCTTGTTAAAGAAAAAAATCTCAAAATTTGAGAAGGGGTTTACTAAATCCACACTCTAATACCATGTTAGATTTGTGAAAAAACGAGCCTTGGGATCAAACAACAAACAAAGACACTGTCCATGCAAGAGATTTGTAAATATGTGCTATAGAATGAACCTTAATAATCTTCAAACAAAATAAAAGTCCTCAAAGGTTGAGAGTTTGAGAGTAAATCTCTAGATTGATAATACAATGAATGTTGAGTGCTTTATAGGAGCAACCCTAATAATTACTCACTTCAGTTAAAAGCACTTAGTTAAATGAATAAAGAACTCCTAAGTTTAGCTTAAGTGCATGAGAATAAATTAGATTAATAATTAATCAAAGGTTAATTAATTATTAGCTAAGGCATGATGTTTTATGTTTTTTTTTTTGCATTTTTTATGTTTTATGATTCTTTTTTGAATTTTTGATGTTTTAAAATTTGATACCATGTGTAGGATCCCATAAAGACGAAGTTCAAAAAATTACTCCTAGTCAAGTATAGGACTAAATTCTTATGGATGAAGGGATTGATGAATGTCAAGGATGATCATGAAAGGTGAAGGACGGTAAATGTCAAGGGTTCTTGGGCCATGAGAAGGATGACAAAGCTTTATTATGATAAGTGAAGGATGAGGTGGATGTAGGTGAAAAAACAAATAAAATGATGATAGATAACAGAGAAAATATTGGTTATACATGGTGCCTATTTTCCAAGTTTTCACCATGGTACTTATCCAAAGCGCCACCAAAGTGGTTTTCACTATTGGATGAATTATTTCTCTTTACTTTTTTTTTTTGTATTTTTTGACTTTTTGAAAGGGATTCTCTAGAAGATATGTATAATACCTGTGAAGATGCATGTCTTTGATAGGCTCATGTAGTGGTTCACCTTCAAGAGTAGATAGCTAATAAGCACCACACCCATCTGTTATTGTAATGATGTAGGGACTCAACCAATTAGACTCATATCTAGATGACCATGCCAGATGAAAGGATATGATTTGACCAAAGGGTGTGAATGATGGATAAAGAGGATGATTGATGTGGTGAATGAAGGGAGCTAGGCTATGATTCCTAATGTGCACACTACATGGGCCATCAGGCTTCACAGGAAAAGGAGCTTTAGTAACCAGTGAGTTAAAGTACATGAAGGGGTCGTTGTCAAAGGTTCATCAAGAAACATTACCAAGGGAGATGGAGTGATATGACAGGTGTGTGGATATGGATAGATTTGGACTTGAGTGTATGGATTGGGTGAAAAGAATGAAAATGGGGACTTCAGATCAACAAACTCTTCTTTTGACATTCTGCTTTGATAGATGCCCCTAGTTATTTTTTATGAAGAGGCATAATTAGAGATTAACTTTTTCTAAATTTCATTCTTGAATTTTATTTTTATCTTTGACTTGTTCAATATCTTTTGATTTTGACTAGAGGACTTTTCTTAATCTTTATTTCCTTGCATTCTTTCTTTTCATTTCAGATCTCCATTTGAAAAAGGCGCTTTCACCTTTGATTCTTGAGTTATATCCTTGTTATTTTCTTGAGCTTATACTTATTAATCCATGTCTATGAAGTGGATGAACGTGGATGAGATGGATGAATCAAATGAAGCGATGGGATGGATGTGTAGACACATAAAATTGACCTAGGCCTGTAAACTTTATTTTTCTCCATATTTCTTCTCAACATAATTAAAATATTTAAATTATGTCCTAGTCCAAATTCAACTATTAATTAAATAATTTTAAATTATTTAATGAATTCATATTTTTTATTTCTCCTGACTATTTAAGTAAATAAATTACATTTTTTTTATTTAAATGTTGTTATTTTTTTATGTCTCTCTATAATTAAATAAATTCCTAAATTTATTTGATTATTATTTGTCCACTATTTCCTCCTGATTATTTAAATAAATAAACCTTATTTATTTATTTAAATACATCATTAATTCCTTATGTCTTCTTATAATTAAATAAATTCCTATGATTTATTTAATTATTGTCCACCTTGTCCATTTTCTCCATAATTAAATAATTATTATTAATTATTTAATTATCTTATTGACTTTTCTTCTAATTTTAAATAAAGTCATTTAAATTCCCACTTTCTATTTTCCCACCAAGTAAATAATTTGAAATAATTTGTTACTGTTACATGACCCTACTACTCTTGAATTAAGTTAATTTTTAATTCAAGAGGTCAACATCACCTCTTGAATCAAATAATTTTAAATTCTTCTTTGATTCTCCAACAGCTTTGTTTTATATGCCTAATATCTTCCTATCACATGCATTCTTGATATTTGATTTGATTATCCTAAGATCAAATCTCGGCCCTTCATTTCAAACTTTTCCCTAATCCTAATTGCTAGTTGTCACATTGAATTTTAACCTTTGATCTTAGGGAATTTCTCAACTAACAATCCTGGCCATTCATCCAAAATTGACTTTTCTATAAAAAGGAAATGTCAACCTCATTTTTAATACTTCATGCTCATACTTCATGCTTCACACTTCATGCTCATACACTTCATGCTTCAAACTTTATGCTTGCACACTTCATGCTTGCAAATTCTAAGTACACTTGCAATCTTGAGTCAAATCCTTCAATATTTTCTTAGGTCTTTGTCATAGGTCATAGTTTCTCATAAAAATATGAGGGAAAATATCATTTTACAAAAAATGGAGAGGAGCAATGAAGGTTAATCATGGAGGGCATGAAGGTTGTTTGGTGAAATTGTTCATTTCTTTTATGTTATTTTCCTCCTTTTTGCTTCATTGTTTAGCTAGGGTTTGTCTTATGCATTTTATTTCATGCTAACCTAGATTCTTACCTTAGTTACATTGGTGAAATCGATGCCAAGTACACATTTTGCAATTTTTGTATGACCTTTTCATCATTTTTTGTAGGTATAGGTATGGAACGCCGCAAACAACATTTTTTGAGCCACATTTGATGCATTGCAACACATCTGTGTTCGGGAATGATGCATCCACATAACTAAGATGCATTTGTTGTGTTGTAGCACATCTAACAGCTCGAATGATGCATCTATGTTGTGTTGCATTTGACAAACAAAGAGATGCATCTACCTATTGCATTTTTACTCTCAGTTTTTGGCAACATTTTCCAGTTTTCTCTTTTTAGTTTTATTAGGTTAGGGCTTTTTGGTTATTGATCTTTTGTTGGCAGCGTGTGGAAATCTGGAAGGAGATACTAACCCTTGATTTGTTGATTTTTTACAAATCTTTTTTTTTCAATTGTAAAGTGACAAACAAACAAGCAACCACACTTACAACTTTTATATCACACTTCATGGTTTAAAATGAATTGCATTCACACTCATGGGATTAAAATGAAAGCAACTTGCATCTACACTCATCAAGGTTAAAAATTTACTTGCATTCTCATAGCATTGGCTTAAAAATAACTTTGATTGTATCATAATAAGTTGGGCTAAAATGAATGAGTGTTTGAGTTGTCTTGTGGTGTAGTGATAACTCCTTATTGTGTATGCACTTCTCTTGCACCTTGTTGCGATCCTGAGAATAGAAGACACTTAGGGGTTGTTACTTTTCCACCCACACATTTCAATTTGGGCATTAAAATGAACAATCTTGTGAGTGTGGATTGAAAGCTTTGTGTATGTAATCTCCTCATGCCTTAGTACGATCTTGGATGACCAAAAAAAAAATTCAATTCACTTTTGTTTAACCTTAGAGGGGCCTGCCTCGAAAGAGGGAATGACTCCAACCAATTTTTCTCTTAGGCTAGTATATAAAAAGATAAGACTAAACTGTCAAGTCCTCATGGTATGTAGGCTTGAGCCATGCAGTTGCATTCAAAACAGGTACCTACCTTTTCTTTTAAAGATATAAGAGCCCCTAGTAGAATGATTAAAGCCTTAAATGGCATGTTGGATGCTCTCAAGGTGCCATGTCCCCAAGTATTCACTAAAACCCATTTGTGTAGATTCCCAAAATCCTTTCTATTCTGTAGTGCATGAACAGTCGTTCCCAAGCCATCCCACATACTCACGGTTCTTAGTAGAGATGAAGATTTTTTCATGGGAGAGTCATGATAACTTGAAGCTTGGTTGACACAAAGAGTTGAGTGTCATGGAGGGGAGCCAGTGTGGCCAAGCTTCTAATTCATCCACTAAGAATAAGCATGGCTAGTTGATCCAAGTGGGAATCAAGTGAATATAGTCCTTTCCATCCATAGGATTTGTTTTTTTCTTCAATGTTCTTGTCTCCAATAATTCACGACAAAATCATGTGTCTACCAAGTTTTTTTTTTATTCAATGAACACATAAAATACCTTTTACAAATCTAGAAAATCGTAGTCAAACTAAAACAACTTCAAAAATTTGTCAAAATTGTAAGAAAACTAGACCTTGTTCAAACTGCAATGCAACTATGACTCTGTAACACACATATGACTATACTTAAACTCATTTGATACATAAAACAACACATTTGACTTAGTGAACCACATTCATTGTTTGAAACAATGCATCTAATAAAACTGCAAAACAACTGTTATCTAAAACATCGCATCTGCCTGTCACTTAGGAAAATGATTGTTACTATCCTAGTCTGAAACCAAATATTTTGACTCTATTTCTAAACATCTTTTCTTAGTGATCTTTGTACAAAACTAAAAAATATTTTCTCAAATTTTTCGTCTTTACACCTTTTAGTTGGCATTTAGCTTTAACTATATGTTTACCATCTAGTTGCATCCTAGGATCCACAATTATTTTCAGCATAGACAAACTCTTAGGTTTTCATTTTGTAGACTTTAGAATAGGAAAACTTTCCATACTTTGTGAAACCATTGCCTCCAAAATAAGATTGCCATTGGACCAAGCTAAAGGGTATGTGCAGGACCATAATGGAAAAAATAGGCCCTTAAGTGGCAAAAAATTCAGAAAAAATCAGAGCTAGGCAACTTGATGTAAAATTTTGAATAATTTATCTATATTATTTGAAAAATATGTAAGAATAGAATCTGTAGAAAATTGAATGTAGTTTCTAAACTACTAGCTTTTTTTTTTAAATCTATTTGGTGAAAATTTGAAATTTCAATGCAGTAGTACTTAATTTCAGGGAAAAAAATAAGAACTAGGTGTCTATCTGACCACCCTAACCACAATAAAATGATAATATTTTTTTATAAGATTTTAGATATAAGTAGAGGACTCATATCCTAAAGTGATGCATATCTTTTTGTAATATTTTTCCAAGTAAATAATTAATTATGATTTTTTTATTACAACTTTTAAAAAATATAAAAACTTGTATGTCTGACCACCTTAACTTGGTCAAAACTTTATGAAATTCATTTTTTTATTTTTTGAATCCTATAGTATACGAAGCATAGAATGTGATGCATGTTTTGGATTCAAAAAATGTGATACTGTTTGAAAGCTATAGATGTTTTTCTATTTGCCTATCAATCGAGACTTTAGTCATAATTCAAATAGAAAATGAATAATAATTACTTATTAAATTCAAAGTAAGGCATAATTTATATTGGTGGAAAGCTGAGAACCTCCTTTAAAAACCCTTTTCATTTCATCAATTTTGTGTAAAAAATATTTTTCAGCCACATACCCATCATATTGCCACTTTTTGGCCCATGATGATCCTGCACATCCTAAAAATCACTCCTTTAGTCTTTGTCATTTTATGTGAGATATTTCCAACTCATTAGTCTAGTTTAGGAAACTCACTTTATCATTTCACTTGGTCTTATAAAAATGTCCTTTCACAATCAAAATTGAATCATAGGCCAAACTTTGGATGGTTAGTCAACCTCTCCTAAAAATCTCCCAAAGTGATTACATTTGAGAGTCTGCTTATACCTTGCATCTACATTGTCATAGCATACCCTAAATAATTTAGTCTCCCATCATTTTTCATTCCTTTTAGTCCTCATTATCACTTTTCATTGTATCTTCTCTTTGGACAACATTGTCATCTTGCATCATAGATTATTGCACTCCCTATTCCAAAAATACCAAAAACATAGTTGCATTAGCAATGTCTCCTTCTAACCAAAAATCCAGAGATTTAGTGCCATATCATTCTCAAACATATACTTGGTTGTCATTCACATTATCCCTCCTTTATTTGAGAAAATATTATATGGTTGAGACTAGACTACAAATAAAGAGAAGAGAAATGGATCCCTTTGGACAAGGAAACAACCCTTACAACTATCCTAGTGGCATGAACTTAAACACCATTCACAACAACATTGGCATGGGGACAACTTCCAACAATCCTTTTAGCAACACAAAAATTGTATCTTCATCTCACAACAATCCCTTTAAACAATTCAAACATAGAGATGAAAATGGACAAGTGTACATGGAAGACATAGAGGTTGCTGCCCAAAACCCAAATGTGGCTTCCTTTGTAGAAGAATTGCTCTTACAAGATTCAAAATAATATTTATCCATGCTTGCACATGGAGGAGCTAAATTTCGAAGAGGATTTCATGCTATTACCTTGAGAGCAACATCACTTGTCCATCGCACACAAAATAGTCAACCTCATTCAACACCACCACATAGTGCTAGCAATGCCACAAACACAATCAACAATACCTCCATTGGTGCAACAAATAAAAATGCCACAAACATAATCAACACTACCTCCATTGGTGCAACAACTCAAAACACAACCAACACAATCAGTTCACAACATCTGCTTTGGTGACATAAACCATAGCACAAACCATATCGCAATCAATGCCACAAATATCGACAATTGCATAACAAATTGTTGGGTCTACATTTGGGCCCTCATCCAATGCTATGGTGAAAACATCATCAAACCCTTTTGGGAGAAACAAAAGAAAAATTATCATTCAAGGATCTCAACCCAACATCAATACCTCATCACAAGGCACTCAAGTCAATAATAACACTAGTGGTCACCAAAGGAAAAACATAAATTTCCCACATGGCCATATTTATCAATTTGGGAAAGGAAACCAAGTGTCGCAACACATCAATCCACTTGGTCATAAAAACATTCAAGGGCCATAAATTCCTAAAATATAATTTAACACTATTGGAACACATATTCCCACATATGCATCCCATATTCATACACAACAACAAATTCCCACTCAAAATGCTCAATACCAACAAATTCCAACTCAAAATGCACAATATGTAACATCAAAATATGCCATCACAAAAATGAAACCCATGGGAATTACAAATTACCGGCGTAGTAGTGCCAACAATCCTGTAATTGCAGGCAGCACTAATGGTAACACTTGCAAAAACTCAGTGGGTGTGTCAATGGAATGAAGAAATTGGTGAAACATTCATTCCATTCTTCCAAAGATGGCGAGGTCTAGCAAGTTGATGTCTTGTTGAGATACCTAAAAAGGAGAAAGTACAAACGTTTGTTCAAAATCTTGTTGGACCATTGAAATACAACTTGCAATTCCATTGTTGCACTACCTTCATAGACCTTGTTTAAAGGGAGTTCAACTTGAAAAGGATCTCATTGCAAAAGGTGAACTTAAATATACCAGCAAGAACATAAACACAAGCCCAACTAATGATAAGCACAAATATTGGGTCAAGAACAAACATATTACCAATGATGGCATTGTCAATGCTAAAGCAATAAATACAACAGGTCCTGCAATCACACTTAGAGGATCTCAACCGCAAAACACTCCTTTGACCACCCCAACACCTACGATAAATTCCATTCACAACAATCAAGACCAAGGACAACAACGACAAACCCAACAATTTCCCAAAAAATGCATATACACCCCCTTGCGAGAACTAGTTGAAGTTGTCCTCAAGATATTCATCTAGTCTAACATCATAACATTGTAAGACCCTAAACCATATGACCTCGGGTAATTCAAACCATCATGGTGGGATGATAATACCTTTTGTGATTATCACCAAATAAAAGGACATAAAACCTCATCCTGCAGAAAGTTGAGAAACCTCATACAAGACCATATTGAAAGTTGTGTCATTGAAATAGAAGGTCAACAATTTTCTTCTAACTCGAACCATACCATTCACAAAAATCCATTGCAAGATCATGGTTCAGGTAATCCCTCTTTGTCAAGTCAAAATACTAACAACAGAGCCAATTACACTTGTACTACCATTGACTACTCAAGTGGACCTATAATTAATCACCTTCAAGCCGCTGATTAACATATTAATACCATCATCATTAAAAAGACTCTGGATTGTAATGTCACCACTTGTCGAGGCAAGATCACAATACCTAGTCTTTTTTTCTAAATAGTCACAGCCCAAAGGACAATTCAACCTTGTTGACCAATTGGTAAAAACTCCCACACAAATTTCCATACTTGAACTATTGCACATCTCGCCCGCACATAAAGTTGTCCTTGATAAGGCCTTAAACGAGTCTTTCGTTCCTACTAACATTTGATGTCAACCACTTTGAAGCTATAGTCATATATTTGACTACTTCCCATCATGTCACTTTTTCGGAACAAGACTAATCCTTACCTAAACCATCTCATAATGATGCACTAGATATTGAAGTCTTCATCAACAAACACAAGGTTAGACGAGTCCTAGTAGATGGCAAAGTAGGATTGAACATATGCTACTTAAAATTGGTCAAGGCATTAGGCTTCTCTGATGCATGTGTGGATGCCACCAAAAGCATAGTCTAAAAGCATATGATGATGAGGAATGTTCTTCTAAGGGAATTATCACACTCCCCATTCATGTTGGGCCAGTAATTATATATACCACATGTCAAGTCCTAGATCTTGAGCTACCTTACAACATCCTACTTGGTCAACCTTGGATTCACACATTGAAGGCCATACCATCCACCTATCACCAATGTTTGAAGTTTATTTTCGATGGCATTTAGATTACCATACCTGGTGATCTTAATCCCTTTCAATATTGCACCAACTTGAGGGGTATTTTTGAACACCAAATGCCTATTAATCATGAAGCTTCAATGCCCACCTCTTCCAAATACATTCATTCATCTACACTTACCAAGTCATCTATGTCCACTCCTTCGACATCCGCCATACCTTCTACTTCCACCATCCCAAGTGTCAACCTAAACATCAAGATCCAGGACAAAGGTTGTGGTGAGTACAAATTAAACACTGCCTATTGTATCACCAAGATACCCAAGTCTCCAAAATCTTATGGTAGGCCTTGTTTCAGACTAGAGCCCAAAGAGGTCTTTAAAGTTCCTCCTACAATGATTTTCACAAACTAGGGAGAGCTAAATAAAAAGGATATTGAAGATATATTGGCCTAGATTTATAGAGACATGGAAGACCTGATTCTGTTACCAATACAATAGTATTGAAAAGGCTATGAGATGATGAAGGTGAAAGGCTATGATGGAACTAGTGGCCTTGGTATAAACAAGACTAGAAGAAGAGAACCCATAATGCCATCTAGAAGGCCAAAGAATCTAGGGTTAGGGTTTGAACCAATCAAGATTGATGGTCCACGTACCCATGTACTTTTGAGTGAGGTCATAAATGCTTCTAAAAGTATCGAGACAATCGAGGACTCCCATACCAAGACTGAATCATATGAGTGGGAATATGGTTCTAAAAGATCCCTGAGTGACTATGAGCTTCAAGAAATGTTTCAAGAACTAGATGAGCCTTCTTTGGATGAAAAATTTAGATAAATGTTTAATGTTGAACCTTCTAGAGAGCCTCCTAAAATCCCAATGAAAAGAGAAGACTAGAAAAAAATCCATTGGCTTCGTGATGATGATGAACCTAATCCGCCCCCTAGTCCTATTGACCATCATTCTATTGGAAATATGAAGAAGAACATCTCATTTTGTTATTTTGTGTTTTCATTGATGTCACCATGATATATGAGTTGCAATTGCAAGACTTAGTCTGAATTTGTTTCGGTATTTTGGTCTGGTATCTGAACCAATATAATGCTTACATTCTCTAGTATTTGGGTATATCCTCTGGTATTTTGGTCTACAATTTCTTGCTAGTGATTATTCTTGTGTGTGGTTTTGGGAAATGGTTTATGGATGTTGGGATCATGTACATTCAAGATCTCATGTATTCAGATGCTCGTAGGGTGTATCGGCATTACTCTAATGATTGCAATTTTGTTATTTGGTCTATCCTTGGCTGACTTAATAGATGAGTTGTGTGATGGTGAATTAATTTTTTTTATGAGGATCTATATGCCACCCATCTTAGGTATATGCTAACATGATGTAGTTGTTATGCCTTGGATAACCACCACATTTTATTCTGGAACAAAATGGGTCCCCCTTGTTCTCTTCTTTTCCTTCGGCTTTTGGTTTTCTACCTTAGGTGTTTTCCATTTGTTCTATCGAAGCTGGGTCCGGGTCCGGGTCTGAATCTGAACTTTGAACTATTTTGATGTTTATGGTTCGGGTTCCATCCCGGGTCCGAATTTGCTTCTCTCTCTCTTCTTCATTGGTCTTTTTCCTTTGGTTTTTGTGTCATGTGCCTTAGGTGTTTTCTTTTCGGCCTTAGGAATTTTTCTTTTTGTTTTGGTAGGCCCAGAATCAAAACAGAAACCGAACTTGGAATTCCTTCCAAGTTCTATTTTCTATCCCTTCCCCAGTCCCGATTCTGCCTTTTTTTGTTTTTCTGCCTTGCGCGTCTTTTTCATTTTGTTCCAGCAGAACCAAAACCGGAACTGGAATCGAACCCTAGAACTTGAAAAAGTTTCAGCTTCGGGTTCCGTTCCAATCCCAGTTCCGCGTGTTTTGTTCTTTCACTTTTCTTTTTTTCTTTTGTTTTGTCGTGGGCTTTTCCCTCCCCTTCCTCTTTCTTTTTCTTTTTTGGGTGACATCGGAGGCGGGTCGAGAATGGATTCTGAACCTAAAACTTGAAAAAGTTTCTGGTTCGGGTTTGGTTTTGGTCCCGGTTCCGCTGTGTCTGTTTTTTTTCCCCGGTTCTAATCACTTGGTCAGTTGGTCAGGTTTTTCCTTTGCATTTTATTTTGCGGATGCAGACCCGTGATGGTGTATGAACTGGGAAATGATGGTCGTTCCCATGGCTTGTTCCCATCCTAACTCCGGTCCCAGTTCTGATTTCTTTTTGGCCTCGCCCCCGCCAGTTTTTAAGTGAGGGATGTCGTTTCTAGGTCGTATTTTGTCCCGATCCCAGTTCCGCTGGGACTCATCTAATTTTGCCTCTCGTCTCGGTCCCGGTCCCGATTTGGTTTTTCCTCCACCAGTTTTGAAGGTAGGTGTTGTTTCCAGTTCTGTCATGGTCCCACTTCCACCTCCGCCAGAGCTGGGTTTCTTTTTCTTAAAAGATGAAGGCATAGTAATAATTCAATGAAATCATAAGCAATAGTATTTTATTATAATATATTTTATTTTGAGAATTAATGGAAGCATCTATTTTGTAGGATCCAATTATTTATCTAAAGATGTCTCTCGAGGAAGTCTTGCTAAAAGGTGAGGCAGTATCGGCATAGTAGTTTGAGTTCAGGGGAAGTCTTGCCAACCGAGTAAAGTCTCGCCAAAAGATGTAAGTTCGGCGTGATGTTTGGCTGAAGGAATAAGGTCTTGCCAACTCGAAGAATCTCAGCGAAGGGAGGCAACTTCAGAAAAAGGTCTTGCTGACATAGTTTGTGCCCTTGGTGTAACATTTTGAACTCGCTATAACTTCCCTGACAGATGTAAGTCTTTTCAATAGCAAGGAACCTATCAATGAAAAAGGATATCACTATGACTCCTAGCACCCGCAATAGCATCTTATCAAATACAGATGTCTCGCCGAGGGAAGGAGGCACTACGGTATATCATCTGAGGTCTCATCGACAGTCGTATGTTACGCTGAAAACTTGTAGAAGGACAGAGCTAGAGCGGGAAGAGGGGCGAAGGAAGAAGAAGGAATTCATGAGTCACAGGGACAACTGGTGTCTATTGACGGGGGTAGCTCGACATTAATGGTGATATTTTAGGGCATTCAAAGGGGCTCCACTAGAGTTTGAAGATGGACACGGAGGCATAGGAGTTAATGTTATAAGCTGCAAAAGATCTGATATCATCGCCGGGGATAATCGTTCACTGACATGGACAGCAGGAATTCGCATTTAATGCAGAACCGACTTTATTTAAAAGATCTAGATGTCGACCCTCTTGCAACCGACGAATATTTTGTAAATCCTAATATAGGGGGACAACGCATTCTTGCCTCTTTGTAAAGGTTAGAAGTGGTAGGGTTAGAAGTGAAAAAAAGAGAAAGTTAGCAGAAATAGAGTAGATAGGTCTAGAGATAGATTTTGAAGAATAGGAAATTTTTGAAGCATAGAGGAGACAAAAACTGCATCCTGTTTCTTTGTAAAGGGAGCTTCTTTTGTCTTCTTAGGGTAGGAGTTAGATTCAGCATAGAAAGGAAAGTATCTTTCCAGTTTCCTTAGTGTAGATGGAAGCAGTCTGAAGACACAGGTTTTCTATACATCGGTGATTGTGCCAGATTTGTAAATGTTGCTTATATGTCTCACCAACAGTAGAAGCAACCAGATTTGAATCTACTTCATATTGTGTTCTAGAATGGTATTTATCTTGAGTTAATCATTTTATTTTGAAAGCTTTCAAGAAATGAAATCTTATTTTGTGTTTTGTTTAAATGGTAACTTATAATCAGTTGTTGAAATTAACATTGTGAATGAATGCAACTATGTGTTAATCACAAGTTAATTTTGTTCTTCAGTTTTAGTTAGCAATTCCTTGAGAAGTAACAGGTCTGGTTAAGTTAGATGAATTATCATTCTTTTTAGCACCAAAACCTTGACTATCTTTTTATGTTTCTTTAAAAACCACATTTAAAGTAGGTTTAAATTCATGTTTGATCTTAGAACAATCCACAAGCCCAACACCAACATGCCCCTTGAATATTACTATTACATTGACCATTGAGCAACATCAGCATAGTTGAGAACCAACTACAAAGACCTTGGGAGCTAAGATATCCATGTGTTGTCATTCTCTTTCAGGAGAAATAGAGTAGAAATATTTTGTTTAACTGTTGATGTGCCATTTCCACCGTCAACACAAACTGGTGCTAGAAGGAGGGCCTAGAAGGGAAAACTGGATAAAATTGGTTTTTCTTCCCTAGAAAGGCCCCACAGAGTTCTTTGATCAGCTAAAAATCCATCACCTTTGATAGAACTCAAGACCCCAACAAGACACAAGGTTCACAAAACTGGGTCAACCATCATACCACCCTTATCAACTCTGCTCACTCCACTAAGTTTTTCACCAATACCCCATTGGATACCCATCAATCCACCACTGAATCCATTTCAACTGCCATCACAGCTGGTTCAACCCATCCAACAGCTGGCTCAACCACTGCCACCAATGGAATTTTTTTTAGAATAATCCCTCTCCATTGGGGACTATTCCTGGAGGTTTTCATGATATGCCTAAGAACCCTAAGAAATTATGTCCCAAGTACATTCATGGCGAATCAAGGAGTGATAAGGAGCACATACAAGCTTTCAAGGACACCTGTACCAAAGCTCAGATAGCTCACCATGATGTAGTATGTAGGTTGCTCCCTTATTCCTTAGGGGATATGGCATACAACTAGTATCTTATTCTTCCACAAGGTTCTATTCTGACCTGGACACATTTGGAAAATGCTTTCATCAATCAGTTCAGGGTTTATGTGGATCCAGCTCTTTTATACCACCAATTTTCTACTATTAGGAAGGAGCCAAGTGAACCTTTGCCTCTGTTTAAGACCAGGTTCCAACGAATGTATAGGAGATTGCAAGACCCCTATCTAGTCACTAAGAATAGTGCCATTCAAGCTTACTTTAGAGTTATAGACCCCTTGCTTGGCTTGTTCCTGCAAAGGACTTATCAACCGGTTGATATTGATTCTCTATCCAAAGTCTATCATCTAGCTATCAAGCTACAGCAACAAATTAGTTCTCATCAAGGAAGTCTGGGAGGAGTTTTCCCTCCAATAGGATATCAGATGCATAGCCCAACCCCTCTATTCAATATTGTCCTGAGAATGTCTCCTTCCCATTATGGACCTATGTCTGAGTTGCAAACTCAACCTCCCATGCCATTCTTCGCTAGTGGAACTCCTGACTCCTTTCAACAACCACAGGTTCAACAAAGTTCCCATGGTCATCATAACCAAATTGGAACACAAAATCATGGTGGTCAGCCACCTGTTGTTAAGAGCGTGGAAAGTGAAAAGACAGTTCAACTTACAAATGAGGTAGAGACCTCGAAGAAAACACTATCTCAGGTTACAAATGAGATGGCTCAGCTTCGATTGAACCCCTCCCAAAACCAAGGTAACTACCCTAATCAAAACAACAACAATCAGGGTACTTATTAGAATAACAACAATTACAACCAAAGGGGTTATCAAGGCCAAAAATCCTCTAACCAAGGGTATCAAAATCAGAATAAAGGATATAATCAAAGGCCAAATAACAATAGACAATGGAATATAGGGCCCAATAATGGTGGAGTTTTGCACAACTATCAAGCTAATGAGGAGAGATCACATACTACAAACGTGGATGACCTCAACTTTATGACTAATTGGTATAGGATGCATGATACTGCAACCCATTCTGAGGTGAACTGCCCTAAAATGGAGAAAGTTGTCAAGATGGCATAGGAAGATTCCCAAACATTCCAAGGGAATCCTCACAAAGAAGGCGGCTCAGTAGATACAGCAATGACTTATGACCTCTTTGAGGAGGAACCTTCATTCCCAAGGAACTGGGAGAATGAACCAGAGGAAGATTCATATGATTCCCAAGCCTTTCAGACGAAAGGAGGACACTTGAGAAATCAAAATAAGGGTCCATTCACTACATCAGCACCACCTAATCACATGGTTCCTCCAAATCAAAGTGCTGATAATAACCCTCCTCCACCGAAAGGCCCACCTAACTTCCATAACAAGGGTAATTCCTTTGGTGCTTTCAAAGGTAGTGCGAGTTGTAATATAGAATTTGATATTGTTTCTGAGATGTAGAAACAGAAAAATTCTTTGTCATATTTTGACATCCTAAAGTGGTGCCCTGCCCAACGGGAGATAGTGCTGAAAGCTTTGGAGCAAGCTCACAAATCAAAAGGAAAGAACAAGGTGGCACCTGCTGAGGATGTGAATGCAGCCTTGTACAAAAACAAGGTAGATACTCCACCATTTCTTTTAAGTTTGAGAATTTGTGGGAAGAACCTACATAATTGTCTGTTAGATTCGAGGGCTTCTGGCAATGTTATGCCATTTTTTGTATGCAAGAAATTGAGATTAAACCCCATTCAGACAAACAAGAAGGTCATCCAACTTGAAAAAACAGAGGTTAATGTGGTAGGGTAATTAACAAACATACATGTGCAAGTAGGATCTGACCCTAGGATCCTAACCAACATAGATATTCAGGTAGCAGACATCCCCAAGACCTATGGTATGTTGTTGAGTAAAGATTTGATGAAAGGTATAGGGGGATACCTCTCCCTTGACTTTTCACATATGTGGCTACCATGGAGGGGAGTGCCCATGTAGATTAGGATTGAAATTGAACCCTGCCTCAAGCATATCATCACTGAATATGATTTCCCCAATCAGGTAGCCTATTTTGAAACTAGGATAGGGGTTTATAAGAGAGGAAATTTTAACCTTTTTTGTTCTTGCTCCTAAAGAACTACCAATATGAAAATTCCCTGATCCTATGATTAATGAAAACCAACAAGCATTGATCAAGAAGCTACAACATGATCAGCTGGTCTTAGGGGAGGATACAGATTTGTAGAGTCTTCTACTCCCTAATTGGTGCAGTGTACATTACCAAAATCATTCTGAATTGACTTGCCAACCCTGCATTGACATTTTAAATCATATTTCCCAAGCTAAGGATGCTAGCTCAAGTCACCCTAAGATCATTGTAGACCGCTTCTCATTTGAAGCAAAAGAAGCAATAATGCTAACCAGGGGTAATATACTTTCAAAGGGAATTCCTTCTCAAATTGAACTTGACTCAGTTACATTTCCAAAACAACATATTTATGCGAAACAACTCCAAGATTTTCCCGACACCCCTGCACTTGCAAGTATGCCGAAACCTGATGCATCGATCAAATATGCAAGTGAATGTCAGAAGGATAACCTTGGGTCACATAATACATCTGTGCAGGGATTGGGAATTACTCCTAAGGAACCTATTGAACACCCATTCCCTATATCTGATGTAAAAGATGAAGTAGTCCCACCCCTGGCTCATTCTACCCAAGTGCCCACCATGACCTCAAAAGGACCAACTCCAGCTCATGATCAACTGTGGACCCTCACGTTTGATGGATCCAAATCTAAAACAGGTTGTAGTGTTGGGATTGAACTAACCAGCCTGAAAGGGAAAACCTTCTTTTCTTCTTACAGGTTGCAATTTGGATGTACTAACAATGTAGCAGAATATGAAGCTCTAGCTTGAGGGATGATGTTCGTGCATAAGAAGAACGTCACTGCCTTGGTGTTCAAAGGAGATTCAGAAATACTTGTCAAGCAAGTGTGCAGCCAATATACATGTCACAATAAAAGGTCAGCAGCATATAGAAATAGGGTATGGAACCTGATTGGGGACTTTGATGCCTTTGGGATTAGTTTAATCCCTAGAGAAGAGAATCTGATAGCTTATTCATTAGCTGTTACTGCAAGCACCCTGGAACCTATGCAAGGCTCCAGGCTTAATAAATTCTTAGTGGAATTGATATCCACCCCTCATGTTCCTGATAATGTCAAGAACTTTCAAGTCTTTGATGATGATAGGCATATCCTTTCTTTTCTAGCAAGTTCAAATGTTTTCCAAGGGCAGATCATTTATGAGTCTAACAGGGATCAAGGAGATTGGAACCTTGGGGATTGTGATACAGAGGGGGTCCTCAATCTAAAAGGTAATAGCATTCCTAAGGGAATGGTGGCCTTGGAAATAATTTTTTATTCAAACCCAAGGGCTTGAGAGAAGATATCAGCTGAAGATAAAGGAGGGGAATATAAACTATTAACCTAGTTGATTCTGGCCCTAAAAGGAATGTCTACATAGGGAAAACCTACCCTGAAGCAATCAGAAAAGACATATTGAAGGAACTGAAGAAAGATTTTGCTATGATATCCTAGGGATATGAAGATCTAAAGACATTCAATGCTTCTGTAATGACTCATACTATCCCTCTGAAACCTGAAGCTAAACCATTTCGACATAAATAGCGCCCTATCAACGCCCTGATTGATCCACTGATCCTTAAGGAAGTTTAGAAATTGCTTTCTGCAAGGATAATATTTTCGGTGTGCCATTCAACATGGGTGGCTAACTTAGTTCCAGTTCGTAAGAAAAACTGAGAGATCATGCTATGTGTAGACTTCAAAAATATGAATAGAGCTTCAAAAAAAAGATAACTACCCACTTCCTTCTCTTGATGAAGTCTTGCAGACTATCAATGGATCTCAGATGATATCATTTTTGGATGGTTACTCTAGATACAATCAAGTAGTGGTTAACTATGAAGACAGAATGAAGACAGCCTTCACTACAAAGTGGGGAACATATGCTTACAGAAGGATTCCATTCGGTCTAATAAACACTAGAGAAAATTTTCAGCATGCCATGGACATAGCGTTCAAGGAATTAATCAGTAAATGCACTATTGTTTACATGGATGACTTGACAGTGTTCTCCAAAGATAGATTGAACCACACTACAAACTTAGCCAAAGTTCTTCAAAGATGTATCCAGTATGGCGTCTCCCTGAATCCCAAAAAGTGTGTGTTCGGAGTTTCTGAAGGGAAGCTTTTGGGACACATGATCTCAGAAAGAGGAATATCAATCGACCTAGATCGAGTTGAGTCCATCCTCAAGATAACTATGCTAGGAAGCAAGAAGGAGATGAGATCTTTCTTCGGAAAGATCAACTTTGTGAGAAAATTCATCATGGGTTTTTTAGAAATTATGAAACCACTGAATGAAATGATGAAGAACACCAAGATAGAGTGGAGTAATGAGGCAAAGGCTGCCTTTTCACAGGTCAAGTGATCCATTTCAGAAGCACCAGTCCTCACTAGCCCTGACTACTAGAGGTCATTCTATATCTACTCTTTTTCCTCTGAACGTTCCTATGTAGTTATCTTAACTCAACGAAGAGAAGAAAGAGAGGAGAGGCCAATCACTTTCATGAGCTCTCCATTCAAAAATGCTAAAGTTAAGTACCCACCCCTTGAAAAGAAATATTTTGCACTAGTCCAATTTGTCAAGAAATTTAGGCACTACATCCTCTGAATTTAGATCATTGTTGTAGTTCCTAACGCTGTTGTGAAGTCTCTACTTATGCAGAGGGAGCTGGGAGAAAGAAGAGGGAAATGGATGGCCATTTTGTAGGAGTTCGACCTGGAGATGCGCCCTATGAAACTTGTTTGAGGTTTGGGTCTATCTAAATCTATGGCTGATGCTGGTGACAAGATCATTTGTCAGCAATACACAACTCAATCCTTCTCAAATGACCCTTGGTATGTTGATATCATTTGTTTCATGCTCAATAATCGGTGCCCACAGGGAATGAATGCAACTCAGAGGAGAGTGCTGAGAATGAAGAACTCTCATTATATGCTTAAAGGGGGATTACTATACAGAAATAATTTCGAAGGAATATACCTACGATGCCTTGATCAGTAAGAGGCTAAGCACGTGATTGTTGAACTTCATGGGAAACACGGCATAGGTCATGGGTCTACAAATTCATTGGCACACCAGATCCTTAGATCTGGTTATTACTGGTCGTATGTGTTCAAAGATGCCCATCAGCATACAAGAACATGTCACATATTTTAGATCTCTACATCAAAAGAACGACATGCAATCATGCCATTGTAGCCCGTCTACAAGGTAAGGCCATTTTCCCAATGGGCACTAGACTTTATTGGGGTAATTAACCCAAATTATTCTGCAGGACACAAGTTTATTTTAACCGCTACTAATTACTGCACAAGGTGGACAGAGGCTATACCCTGCAAGAATAGCACAACAAAGGTAGTGATCAAGTTCCTCACCGAATGCATCACCACTAGGTTTGGAGTACCCTTCACATTGGTATGTGATAATGGCTCTTCCTTTTCTTCTGCTAAGTTCATTTCATGGGCTTACGATCACAAAATTGTCTTAACATATTCTTCAAATTATTACCCACAAGGCAATGGAGTTGCAGAATCAACCAATAAGAATCTTTTAGGCGTAATTAAAAAAAAATAGAAAACAATCCTAGAGACTGGCACACCCAGCTGAGATTCGTGTTATGGGCAGATAGAACTTGAATTAAGGCTACTTTAAAGACCTCACCATTCAAGCTGGTATATGGCCAAGAGCCTATTTTCCCCATCCATCTACAAATTCCTATCCTTGAGTTCATGCAAAAATTCTACTCTAGTGACAATAGGATAGAACTAAGATTAGTTGCTTTGTTGAAATTAGAAGAACAGAGAGATGTCGCCTTGCAACAATTCTTTAGGCACCAAGCTGTTGTCAAATGTTGCTTTGACAAAAGAGCCAAGATCAAGGTGTTTAGAATATCTGACCTTGTGCTACAATGGGATAAAGCTAGTGAAAAGAAGGGCAATCACCAGAATTTTGACAAGCTATGGTTAGGTCCCTATCAGATTGTGGAGATCCTAGGAGAGAATGATTTTAGACTGAACAGTTTAACTGGAGAACCTGTTCCCTTGCCTCTCAATGGACAGTTTCTTAAGCATTATTTTGAGTCGTAAAGCTTTGTAATTTTTTGTTCTACATGTAAATAGTCTGTTGTTCTTTATGTAAATAATTTGTTTGTTTCCTGTTTGTAAATAATTTTGGGTTTGTGTTTGCTTGTTCCTTTTTCTCTCCTTTTGTTTCCTTTATTATTTGGTGTCAGTCTTGTTTTGTTCTTGGGGGTTGGTCTGTTCCTTTCCATCTTGAAATGGTGGGTTGTTATCTAAGGTATGCTTTGGTTATTAGGACGGAAGTGGTTTAGATATTTTCAGGCTTGTTGATTGGGTGATTTTTTCCTAAATTTCTACTTTATGCCCATTGCCAATAAGATTTGTGGAAGGTCTTGAAAACTAGGTGCAAAGTAGATAACCTTCATTAGGTCCCCCTGAATCTTTCACAAATCATTAAGATCATCTCCTTTTGCAATGGTATATTTGTCCTAAGGTGATAATGTTGTAAAATTTGAGTGAAAAATCTAATTCCCAGGTGTTGGTATAAAGTCCATGGTAGTTTTCAACCCAAATCAGATATTAAACATCTGACATATTGAGAAAAAATTGAATGAAATATCTAAAACTCCAGGAGAAAAGAGAAAAGAAAAAGAAAAATTTATTCAAAAAAAAAATGGGACTCAATATGAATGGGTGATTCTAGAATCTCTACCGAGGCTATGGACGCCTGGCTAGCAGTAGAGCAATGCTGTGAGAAAACTAGAGGTATCTCCATCGGGGCTATAGATGCCTGACTGGTAGTAGAGCAATGCCCAGGATATCATTGCACAACAACTAAAGGAAATCAACTCATGTAGCTCAAATCTTGCACATTGTTGTTCAAAAAATGAAGAAATCTTTATAAAAGGTTGATGCACAATCAAGCACACACATGGATTCAGGGGTAGCCATTGTTGATTTACATTTGAGATTCTAGCTCAACCTTGGTTGTTAAAACTAACCCAACTGGAGTTGTGATGTTCATAAACCAGAGATTCTAGGTAGTTGAATCCTTCAGTTTCTTGAAAATGGTTAAACCATTTTCCCAGCTGAGTCGCCATTTGTTATGCCTTGCATAACCACCCCATTTTATTCTAGAACAAAATGGGTCCCCCTTGTTCTCTTCTTTTCCTTCAGCCTTTGGTTTTCTGCCTTAGGCATTTTCCTTTTGTTCTGTCGAAGCCGGGTCCGGGTCTGAATCTGAACTTTGAACTCTTTCGATGTTTCTGGTTCGGGTTCCATCCTAGGTCCGACCTCACTTCTCTCTCTCTTCTTCATTGGTCTTTTTCCTTTGGTTTTTGTGTGTTGTGCCTTAGGTGTTTTCTTTTTGGCCTTAGCCATTTTTCTTTTTTTTTTGGCAGGCTCGGAACCGGAATGGAAACCGAACTTGGAATTCCTTCCAAGTTCTATTTTCTATCCCTTCCCCAGTCCCGATTCTGCCTTTTTTTGTTTTTCTGCCTTGCGCATTTTTTTGTTTTGTTCCGACGGAACTAGAACCGAACCCTAAAACTTGAAAAAGTTTCAGCTTCGGGTTCCATTCTGATCCCGGTTCCACGTGTTTTGTTGTTGGGTTTTCCCTCCCATTCCTCTTTCTTTTCCTTGTCCTTTCTTTTTCTTTTTCGGGTGACGTTGGAGGCGGGTCCGGAATGAAATCTGAACATGAAACCTGAAAATTTTTCTGGTTTGGGTTTGGTTCCAGTCCTGATTCCACTGTGTCCATTTTTTTTTCCCTAGTTCCGATCACTTGGTTGGTTGGTTGAGTTTTTCCTTTGCATTTTCTTTTGTAGACGCGGAGCCAAGATGGTGTCTAAACTAGGAAATGATGGTCATTCCTATGGGTTGTTCCCATCCTGACTCCGGTCCCAGTTCTAATTTCTTTTTGGCCCTGCCCCCGTCGATTTTTAAGCGAGGGATGTCGTTTCTGGGTATTTTTTCCTGATCCTAGTTCTATCGGGACTCGTCTAATTTTTCCTCTCGTCTCGATCCCGTTCCTGATTTGGTTCCGCCTCCGCCGGTTTTGAAGGTAGGTGTTGTTTCTGGTTTTTTCATGGTCCCACTTCTACCTCCGCCAGAGCTGGGTTTCTTTTTGTTAAAAGATGAAGGAATAGTAATAATTGAATGAAATCGTAAGCAATACTCTTTTATTATAATATATTTTATTTTGAGAATTAATGGAAGCATCTATTTTGCAGGATCTAATTATTTATCTAAAGATGTCTCTCGAGGAAGTCTTTCTGAAAGATGAAGTGGTATCAACATAGCAGTTTGAGTTCGGGGGAAGTCCTTGTGACCAAGTAAAGTCTCGCCGAAAGATGTAAGTTTGGTGTGATCTCTGGCCGAGGGAATAAGGTCTTGCTAACCAGAGAATCTCGGTGAAGGGAGGAAACTTCAGCAAAAGGTCTTGCTGACCCGATAGGGTCTCGCTGACATATTTTGTGCCCTTGGTGTAATGTGTTGAACTTGCTATAACCTCCCCCGACTAATGTAAGTCTTGTCGATAGCAACAAACCTGCCAATGAAAAAGGATATAGCTATGACTCTTAGCACTCGTTATAACGTCTTGCCAAATGCGGATGTCTCACCGAGGGAAGGAGGCACTATCGTATATCATCTGAGGTATCACCGACGGTCGTATGTTACACCGACAACTTACAGAAGGACAGGGTTGGAGCAGGAAGAGGGCCGAAGGAAGAAGAAGGAAGTCGTGAGTCACAGGGACAAATGGTGTCTACTAACGGGGGTAGCTCGGCATTAATGGTGATATTTTAGGGCATTCAAAGTGGCTCCGCTGGAGTTTGAAGATGGAAATAGAGGCGTAGGGTTAATTCTATAAGCTACAAAATATTTGAGATCATCCTCGAGGATAATCTTTCACCGACATGGATGGCAAGAATTCGCATTTAATGCAGAAGCGACTTTATTCAAAAGATCTCGACGCCGACCCTCTTGCAACCGACGGATATTTTGTAAACCCTAATATAGGGGGACAACACATCCTTTTTGGTATAGTTTGTATATATGGCATTCTTGCCTCTTTGTAAAGGTTAGAAGTGGTAGGGTTACAAGTGAAAAAAAGAGAAAGTTAGCAGAAATAGAGTAGATAGGTCTAGAGATAGATTTTGAAGAATAAGAATTTTTTGAAGCATAGAGGAGACGAACATTGCATCCTGTTTCTTTGTAAAGGGAGCTTCTTTTGTCTTCTTAGGGTTGGAGTTAGATTCAACATAGAAAGGAATGTATCTTTCCAGTTTCCTTAGTGTATACGGAAGCAGTTTGAAGACATAGGTTTTCTATACACTAGTGATTGTGACAGATTTGTAAATGTTGCTTATCTATCTCACCAACAGTAGAAGCAACTAAATTCAAATCTACTTCATATTGTGTTCCAGAATGGTATTTATCTTGAGTTAATCATTTGATTTTGAAATCTTTCAAAGAATGAAATTTTATTTTATTTTTTGTTTAAATGGTAACTTATCATCAGTTGTTGAAATCAGCACCGTGAATGAATGCAACTGTGTGTTAATCACAAGTTAATTTTGTTCTTCAATTTTAGTTAGCAATTCCTTGAGAAGTAACAAGTATGGTTAAGTTAGATGAATTATCATTCATTTTAGCACCAAAACCTTGATCTATCTTTTTATGTTTCTTTAAAAACCAAAGTTAAAGTACTTTTAAATTCATGCTTGATCATAGAACAATCCACAAGCCCAACACCAGCAGGCCCCTTGAATATTACTGTTACATTGACCATTGAGCAACATCAGCATAGTTGAGAACCAACTACAAAGACCTTGGGAGCTAAGATATCCATCATCAGCATAGTTGAGAACCAACTACAAAGACCTTGGGAGCTAAGATATCCATGTGTTGTCTTTCTCTTTCAGGAGAAATAGAGTAGCAATATTTTGTTTAACTGTTGTTGTGCCATTTCCACCGTCAACAGTAGTGTGTTAGGAATTTGAAATGATTTTGTGAAGATTTTGTGAAAGTCTGTAGCCGACAGTTGGTATTTTTGATAAACAAGAAGTGCATCTAATTAGGCCGACCTAATTGATGCTTATAGAGAGATCAGATATATATATTGGACAATTTTTGAAGACCGAGTGTGAGATGATTGTGTTGTGAATGTGAATGTGAAGAAGAGTGAATATGATGATGTGTGTCAAGTCAATTTACTAAGCTTCATTGGAACTGAATCTGCACTCAGTAGGTGTACTTTATTAGTTCATTTTATGGTTTTAAGCCATTTTTTCATTGTAATTTTGTAGGAAGTGAGTCTTGGCAATGAGCCACCTAAATTTTGTAATATCTTATAACTATTTATACTATATTGTGAGCTAACACTCATCATGGTTTTTCCCATTTTTAGTTTTGCACATAAAAATCTTGGTGTTCATGTTCTTTGTGATTTCATGTTCTATTAATGCTTTTAATTATCTTTGATATTGTATGCATTGGAATAATTGGATGGTATCTATTCAAAAAATTTAAGAAGATGTTGATTCACCCCCCTCTCAGTATCTTGGATATTCAACAATTGGTATTAGAGCTTAGTTACTCTGGAAAAGCATAACAGCTTGAGGGAGATCCTGAAGATGGAAGAAATGAATGATAAAGAAGAACTTCGGACTGCAATTGAAGATCTTGATAAAGTTGAAAGTGAAAATAAGGAGCTAAAAGAAAATCTTGACAATGCAAATGAATGTGTTTGAAAATTAAAAGAGCAATTGAAAAAGTTCAAAGAAAGGCATAGGGAAGTAACTGATTAGTTGAAGCAAGCTAATGAAGAAATTACTGGTTTGAAAGTGAAAGTAGAAGAGAAGAAAATAATTGAAGAATGTCTGAAAAAATTGGTACAAAGAAAGTATGATGAATGTGCCAAGCTTGAACATGAAGTAGTGAACCTGGAAGTGGATCTGGAGAAGGAAAAAATCTCTAAAAATAATTCAAATCTAGCTTAGATGGGCTTGAAGAATTGATTTCAGGATAGAGATTGAGTAAAGAAAAAGGTGGCTTGGGAATGGAAGGGGGAGAAAACTATAATGACAACCAAAAGACTCAGAATAAAGGAAAGAAAAAAGGAAATCCAAGGAACTTTGCTAGGAGACCACCTATGAGACAGCCTAATGCACAAAGGTATCCTTCTTTTAATGGCACTTGTTTTTCATGCAACAAATTTGGTCACATGGCAACATAATGTAGGAGTACGATGAATCAGTTTCCTAGTCCCTTCACTGGTCAATGTTTTGCCTACAAAAGAATTGCTAATAGGGAAAATGAATGCAAAACCCTGATGATGAATCAATTTAATGGAGTAAGAGTGAATCAATCCTTTAATGACTACTATTATACTTGTAACAAGTATGGACATAAAGCTAATCAGTGTAGAACAAGAATCAGTGGAAGTTAGACTAATCAGAAAAATGTTGTCTGATATAATTACAACAAAGCAGGACATATCTCAAAAGTTTAAAGAAGCAAAAAGGATAAGCAAACCAATCTAGTAGAAAAGAATGAACCTGCGAAGAAGGTTGACAAAGATGAGATAAAGCAAGAAATGAACAAGATTTGGAGGAAGAAAGAAGAGACTGAGATGACAGATGCATCTGTGCCCTCATCTGGTACAGACAATTCCTTCGAGAACTAGACCTAGCAAGGTCTTAGGGGAGCTTTAACAGAAAATCATTTGAACACCCTTGATGCTTGGCATGCCATTCCTTGGCATGAAGATATGTTGTGAGAAATGATAAGCTAGAGGTTATGCAAGTTGAACTAGAAGAAAATAAGAAGGAATGATCTTTTGCAAAGCAAATTAGGGTTTTTCTAAGCAAAGAAGAAGAGTTTTTAGCAACTTTTTGAGATTTTCTACATTTAAGCGAATTAAGGTAGATAATTTTTTTATAAAGAAAATGTGTAAGGGATTTTGATTACTTGTGCATTTAAAGAAATCAAGGAGCTTTTTGGAGCATTCTTGAAGTGATTTGGAGTTCAAGCCATGCAAACCCTAGTTCTAGTTCATCGTGAAGAAAGAGGCATTTTAATTTTCTATACAATTGTGGGTTTTTGTTCTTTGAGTTTTTTTAATTCAAAATTGGAAGAATGGAAACCCCTGTAGTTGTTAAAGTGTTAGAGATACCAAGACCATATTATAGGAAATATTCCTCAAGAAAATTTGAAGATGACCCCATGGGTGCATTCTCATCAATCCCTCATGGAGTTATGTCGACCGAGGACACAAGAATGTATATTCGAGTAAAGATTGAAGAATTCAATCACACCAAATTGATCAACATTTGGCAGAATGAGCTTACTAGAGATAATTTATTGGTGAAACCTGAATACTTGAACCTAGTTATGAAGAGGTTAGACAAATGGAACAATTTTCCCAACTTCAGTTTTGTGGTTGATGACAGATTTGTGCAGCCATTCCTAAGTAGAATACATGATAAATTATTGTGGACTAACTGACCTCACCTGATAACTAAGGAGGCGAATAGGGTCATTACTGACCTCTGGGATAAAGTTACAACACCTGTATTGAAAGCCATGAAGAATGAGGTGGTAACAGAACTTACAAGAGCCACATATGACAAGAGAGCCTTAATGACAAAGTCCATCACCAATCCATCTGTGAAGTATGCCACTATCATGATTGGTCACAAAATATACTTCACCAATAGAGAGAATTTTTTCTAGCTACAGCTACTTATCCTATTTTGATATGGTAATTAATGGTGCATACTATGACTTATGTGAGCTTCTCCAACAACAATTGCTTGAGAATTTGAAATTGACAAAAGAAAGGAAGTATGCTTTCAAATTTGGTTCATTGATTTTATGTATGTTGTTTTATTTCATTAAGATACTTCTTGGAAAGAATGATGAAGTGTTTTGGGACTCATCCAAACTGGTGGCACATCAAATTTTTGATTATATACATATTTTGAGTGATCTAAAAGCTCAATAAAATGATCTAACAACATTCTTTGTTGTATTTAAGAGCAACATGAATGAGAGAGATAGGATTTTGAGGAAAATTGTTGAGAAATATAAAGATGACATCATATTCCATGTTTCATCTAATGAATGCATGATCAAAGTAGTAGAATTGCAAACCATATGGATTCAGCCATTGGGATATGAAATTACAAAGGATGAAGCTAAGGGTTATATACAAATGTTGATGAAAATTTTGAAGGATCCCAATGAACCCAAAATTGGTACTTATGCAGAAAAATCTACGGAGGTTCACATAGAGCATCAAAAGCCAATAATTAGAAAGAGAGTGGAAAACAAGCTTAAAGAAATTAGATTCACTAATGAGGAGATTGGTCTTGGAAGGGTTAAGAGAGAAGAGTTGGAGGAAAAATCATCTAGCCTAAGGAGATCTGGAAGGACTATTCCTAAACCCTTCACATCCTCTGTAGTAAAGAGGAGGAAGAGGAAGAGGAGGAAGAGGAGGAAGAGGAAGAGGAGGAAGAGGAAGAGGAGGAAGAGGAAGAGGAAGAGGAAGAGGAAGAGGAAGAGGAAGAGGAAGAGGAAGAGGAAGAGGAAGAGGAAGAGGAAGAGGAAGAGGAAGAGGAAGAGGAAAGAGGAAGAGGAAGAGGAAGAGGAAAGAGGAAGAGGAAGAGGAAGAGGAAGAAGAGGGAAGAGGAAGAGGTGGAGGAAGAGGAAGGAGGAAGAGGGAGGGAAGAGGTGAGGAGGAAGAGGAAGAGTGGAGGAAGAGGAAGAGGAAGAGGGGAGGAAGAGGGAAGAGGAGGGAAGAGGGAAGAGGGAAGAAAGAAGAAGAGGAAGAGGAAGAGGGGAAGAGGGAAGAGGAAGAGGAAGAGGAAGAGGAAGAGGAAGAGGAAGAGGAAGAGGAAGAGGAAGAGGAAGAGGAAGAAGAGGAAGAGGAAGAGGGAAGAGGAAGAGGAAGAGAAGAGGAAGAGAAGAGGAAGAGGAAGAGGAGGAAGAGGTAGAGGAAGAAGAAGAGGAAGAGGGAGGACAATGCCCACGTCACACGTCACGCCCACGCCCAAAGAGGAAGAGGAAGAGGAAGAGGAAGAGGAAGAGGAAGAGGAAGAGGAAGAGGAAGAAGAGGAAGAGGAAGAGGAAGAGGAAGAGGAAGAGGAAGAGGAAGAGGAAGAGGAAGAGGAAGAGGAAGAAGAGGAAGAGGAAGAGGAAGAGGAAAGAGGAAGAGGAAGAGGAAGAGGAAGAGGAAGAGGAAGAGGAAGAGGAAGAGGAAGAGGAAGAGGAAGAGGAAGAGAAGAGGAGGAAGAGGAAGAGGAAGAGGAGGAAGAGGAAGAGGAAGAGGAAGAGGAAGAGGAAGAAGAAGAAGAGGAAGAGGAAGAGGAAGAGGAAGAGGAAGAGGAAGAGGAAGAGGAAGAGGAAGAGGAAGAGGAAGAGGAAGAAGAAGAAGAAGAGGACGAGGACGAGGACGAGGACGAGGACGAGGACGACGAGGACGACGAGGATGATGACGAGGACGAGGACGAGGATGAGGAGGATGAGGACGAGGACAAGGACGAGGAGGAAGAGGAAAAGGGAGAGGAAAAAAAGAAAAATGAGGAATCTGTCGGGAAAAATGAAGAAAGTCAAAAGAAGATTGTAAAATCTCTTAAACATCCCAGAGAATCATCCTCTAGTAATGATGTACTGAAAGGATTACTATCCAAGAAGATTAGATTTCAGCCAATAATTCCTCAAGAGCTTCTACAACTTCCTATGATTGAAGGGTATGTAGATGTAGAGAAGATGTCTCTTGTTCATAAAGTGGTGATAGGAGATGCATTGCAGGCATCCATAAGGAAGGAGATTCTTGAAACTCATCAGAAAGGAATAGAATTCATAGAAGATGCTCTTAAGGCATTGCAGGAGGTCACACCTAGTGCATCTATTGATGCATCACTCACTCCTATTAAAATTTTTAAATTTTTGTTAGATTCTTTCAAGGAGTATACCTCTGCTCTTAGTGAAAAGACAAAAAATAAGTTGAGGAGAAATTGGCAGAGAAAAGGCCATTGGCATTACATGATAAGTGTGCTCTTGCACACTCAAATGTTGAAAATAATTTAGAAGCTATGAAGCTCTATGAGTCAGAAGAAAATGTTGTTCTTGCTTATTGTTTTAAGTGGTTAGATGCCACCCAAAAAATTAAGGTTGTATGGACTCCATTGAGTATCAATTGGTTGTTGTCTCTAGTACTTATAGTATACCCTATTGGAAAAATGAAGAACATCTCATTTTGTTTTGTGTTGTCATTGATGTCACCATGATATATGAGTTGAAATTGCAAGATCAAGTCTATAATTGTTCTAGCATTCTGCTTTGGTATCTAAACCGGTATTTTTCTTACATCCTCCAATATTTTGGTCCGCATTTGTTTGTTGTTGATTATTGTTGCTTGTTGTTTTGGGAAATGGTTTGTAGATGTTGGAAGATGTACTTTCAAAATATCATGTATCCAGATGCTCATATGGTGTATCCACATTACACTGGTGTTTGCAATTGTGCTATTAGGTTTATCCTTGGCCGACCTAATGGATGTATTGTGTAATGGTGAATTAATTTTTGTTATGCAAATATATGTGCGACCTATTTTAGGTCTATGTTGACTTGATCTAGCGTGTTGGATGTGTGAATCACCTATTGAGAATATTTTGTGAAAGCTTAAAGCCGACAAGTTGGTATTTTTGGTAAATGAGAAGTGCATCTAATAAGGCTAACCTAATTGATTCTTGCAGAGAAATCAGATATATATATTGGATAATCTTTGAAGTTTGGTAATGTAATTGTTGTGTTTTGAATGTGAATGTGAAGAAGAGTGAATATGATGAAGTGTGTCAATTCAATTCACTAAGGTTCATTGGAACTAAATCTGCACTCACTAGGTGTACTCTATCAGTTCATCTTTTTGGTTGTTAGCCATTTTTGTCATTGTAATTCTATAGGCAATGAGCCTTTGTTTTGGATAGTGAGTGCTAGTAGTGATCCATCCATTTTGTAGTATATTATAACTAGTTATACTATATTGAGAGCTAACACTCACCGTGGTTTTTCCCATTTTTGGTTTTCCATGCAAAAAAATCCTTGCGCTCATGTGTTTTTTCTTTTCATGTTCTATTAATGCTTTCACTTATCTTTGCCATTGTATGCATTCAAATAATTGGATGGTATCTGATCAAAAAATTTAAGAAGATACTGATTCACCCCCCTCCCTCTCAGTATCTTAGACATTTAACAATTGGTATCAAAGCTTGGTTCCTTCGAAAAATCCTAATAGCTTGAGGGAGATACTGAAGATGGAATAAATTAATGAAAAAGGACAGCTTCGGACTATTCTTGAGAATCTTGAAAATTTTGAAAGAGAAAACAGAGATCTGAAAGAAAATCTTGAAGTGGTGAATGAATGCATCCAAAAATTAAAGGAGCAATTGAAAAAGTTCAAAGATAGGCATAAGGAAGTAACTAATCAGCTGAAGAATGCTAATGAAGATATTTTCAGTTTGAAAGTGCAAGTAGAGAAGAAGAAAAGAATTGAAGAGTGTCTGAACAAGTTGGTACAAAGAAAGTCTGAAGATTGCACCAGACTTGAACAAGAAATTGTGAACCTGAAAGTGGATCTAGATAAGGCAAAACTCTATGAAAAAAATTTCAAATCTAGCTCAGACAACCTTGATGAATTGATTGTAGGACAAAAACTGAGTAAAGACAAAGGTGGTCTAGGAAATGATACCGATGAAAGTTCTAAGACTGTGAACAATCAAAAGACTCTGAATAAAGGAAAGCAGAAAGAAAATTCAAGGAACTCTGCTAGGAAACCTCTAGTGAGACAACCTAATGCACAAAGGTATCCTTCTTTTAATGTCACTTCTTTTTCATGTAATAAATTTGGTCTCAAGGCAATAGAATGTAGGAGTAGGATGAATTAGTTCCCTGGTCATTTTACTGGTCAATGTTTTGCATGCAAGAGAATTGAACATAGGGAAATTGAATGCAAAACCTTGATGATGAATCAGTTTAATGGAAAAAGAGTGAATCAATACTTTAATGGCTATGACTATACCTGTAACAAGTATGGGCATAAAGCTAATCAATGCAGAAAAAGAATTAATGGAAGTCAATCTAATCAAAGAAATATTGTATGTTATAATTGCAACAAACCAAGACATGTTTGAAGAGTTTGTAGAAGCAAGAAGAGTAAGGAGACCAATTTGGTAGAAAAGAATGAATCTATGAGGAAGGTTGACAAAGATGAGATTAAGAAAGAGATGAATAAGATTTGGAGAAAGAAAGAAGAACCAGAGACTATTGATTTGTCTATGCCCTCATCTGATACAGATAATTCCTCTAAGGATTAGACCTAGCAAGGTCATAGGGGGAGTAATTATCATAAAATTATGAGAACCCCCTCGATAAATGGCATGTTAGAGGCTAGAACAAGGATGAAACGTGAAGAATCAATTATCAGAGGTTTTGGAAAAGGAACCGGAAGGAAATATGGAGGAATGATCCTTTGCAAAGCGAATTAGGGTTTGTCTAAGTATAAGAGAAGAGTTTTTAGAAACTTTTTGAGATCTGTCACATTTAATACGAATTAGAGAAGATCATTGTATTATAAAGAAAATGTTTAAGGAATTTTGATCATTCATGCATTTGATGAAATTGAAGAGATTTTGGAGCATTCTTGAAGAGAATTAGAGTTTGAGTTGTGAAAACCCTAGTTGTGGTTCATCATGAAGAAAAAGGTATTTTTATCTTCTATGCAATTGTGTTTTTCATTGTCTAAGTTGTTTTGAATTCAGAATTGGAAGAATGGCAACCCCTATAGTCATTAAAGTGTCGGAGAGGCTGAGACCCTCTTATAGAAAATATTCCTCAAAACTTTTCGAAGATGACCCCATGGGTGCATTCTCATCAATCCCTTATGGAATGATGCTGAAAGAGGATACAAGGACATATGTTCGAGTAAATTTTGAGGAATATGATCACTCAAAGTAGATTGATATTTGGAAGAATGAGCTCACTAGTGATGATTTCTTGATAAAACCTGAGTACTCAAACCTAGTTGAGAAGAGGTTTGATAGATGGAACAATTTTCCTAACTTCAGCTATGATGACAAATTTTTAAAATCAATCCTAAGTAGAATCCATGATAAATTCATGTGGACTAACTGGCTACACCTAATAACTAAGGAGGCTATTTGGGCTATTACTGGGATTTGGGATAAAGTTATAGTACCTGTCTTAAAATATGTGAAGAATGAGGTTGTAACGGAACTTACAAGAGCCACATATGACAAGAGAGCCTTAACAACAAAATCCATCTCTAATTTGGTTGTGAAGTATGCAGCTATCATGATTGGTCACAAAATATACTTCACAAACAGAGAGAACTATGTTTTGGCTACAACAATCTATACTAGGTTTGATATAGTTGTAAATGGTGTTGATTATGATCTGTGAGCTTCTTTAGTTATAGTTTCTTGAGAACTTGAATTCGATGAATGAAAGGAAGTATGCTTTTAAGTTTGGTTCATTGATTGTATGTCTATTATTTTATTTCATGAAGAGACTTCCAAGAAAGAATGAAGAAGTATATTGGGACACATTAGACTATTAGGACATCAATTTTTTTATTATATGCATAGTCTAGGTAATCTGGATGCTCAAGATGATGCTCTAACAACATTCTTTGTTGTATTCAAGAGAGACATGAATGAAAGGGAAAGGATTTTGAAGAATTTTTTTGAGAAGTATAAAGACAATATCATATTCCATGTTTCCTCTGATGAATGCATCATTGAGGTTGTAGAACCTTGAACCATTTGGTTTCAGCCTCTAGGATATGAGATGATAGGAGAAGCTAAAGGTTATGTGCAATAGTTGTTGAAGAATCTGAAGGATCCCAATGAACCCAGAATTGGGACATATGTTGAAAAGTTTATGGAGATTAATCTGGAGCAATATAAACATAAAATTAGGAAGAATCTGGAGAAAAAGCTCAAAGAAGCTAGATTTACTAATGAGGATATTTCCCTTGGAGAGCTAGGGGAGAACAATTGGAGGCAGAATCATCTGGCCCAAGGAGATCCGGAAGGAATACCTCTACAAAACCCTCTACAGCCCCTGCAACAAAGATTGAACCCAGTGTCATCAATAAAGGAAAAGGTCATGTTTCCTCTAGACTGACTACTATATTTGGGAAGAGGAAAGAAAATCCTTTGGTAGCCCTTGCAAAGAGAGGAAGGAAAGAGAAAGTGACAAGGGAGAAAAACCTCAATGTTACAGATGATCAAGATGAAGATGAAGAAGATCCTGAAGCAAAGCTGGTGAGGAGAAGAGGAGGTTTATCCTCCAGTGAAGGTGTTTCTATAGAAGTTGTTGGTTCCAAGAGATTACATGTATTATCTTCTGATGATGAAGAAGAGAAAAAATATGGTGTTCATGTTCACACCAAACTAGAATCAAAGAATTCTAAGGTATCTATTGAAGCCTCTGCAAACCAGAGAAAAGAACAAGACATACTGGTAAGTTTTGTTCCCTACTTTAAATTAGAGGCAACTCTTAATTCCTTACTATACTTTGAGAATATGCTTCAACCTACACTGAAATACTATGATAATGTTGGAGAAGAAGATAAGAAAACTTTTCTCTTAGCTATTATTCAATATGTTATCATCTTAGAAGTTAAGTGGGATGATATAAGGAAAGATGTGCCTGAAAGCATGTGGACAACTCTGATGAAAAGGAGATCAGAGGCGGTTGAATTTGAAGAGAAAATCAGAAAAGATGCATATAATAAGATTGGGTCTTCCCTGACCTTGGATGATCTGGAATCTTTGAAGAAGATTTGTGCAAAAATATTTTGGATGAAGAGAAGAGTAAACATGTTGATAACAAGGAATAAAAAGCTAACAAAGAGGGTAAGGAAGGAAATGGAAAAAGTGATCTAGGAGACAACAGAAAAATATGGCATGCTTAAAGCTAATGAAGATGTTGTTGCTAAAAATGTTGAGGAAAATATTCCTCTTGATACAAGTAATGAGGATATTTCTAAAAAAATTGATGTTGAAGTTCATGTTGACAGTGAAAATAATCCTCGGGAAGGCAAAAAAAAGAATGAAGGTGAGATTGAGCCTAAAAAGCACAATGATGCTCCTCCAGAGCACACTAAAGGAGAAAAAGGAAATAATGAACAAGGTAATGTTGAAGAAGGAAAATACAATCCAAAGGAAGAGAAAAATAAAGATGAAAAGGATGGAAATGATGAAGAGGATAATAATGATAAAGACAAAGATGAAGACAAAACGGAAGAAAAGAAAGAAGAGGAAGAAGAGGAAATGGAAGAAGAAAAGGAAGAAGAGAAGAAAAAGAGAAAGGAAGAAAAGAAAAATGAAGAATCTACCAAGAAAAATGAAGAAAGTAAAAAATAGATTGTAAAATCTCTTAAGAATCCCAGAGAATCGTCCTCCGGTAATGATGTTCTGAAAGGCCTTCTATCCAAGCAAATCATATTTTAGCTAATAATTCCCAAGAAGCTTCTACAACTTTCTATGATTGAAGGGTTTGTGGATATGGAGAAGATGTCTCTAGTTCATAAAGTGATGATAGGAGATGTTATGCAAGCATCCAAAAGGAAGGAAATTCTTGAAGCACCTTAAAGAGGAATAGAACTTGTAGAAGATGCTCTCAAGGCATTGTAGGAAGTCATACCTAGTGCATCCATTGATACATCTCTTGCTCCTATTGAAAATCTAAGATTGATGTTAGACTCTTTCAAGCAATATACCTCTAGGATTAGTGAAAAGAAAAAACAAGATGTTGAGGAGAAATTTTTGGAGAAAAGGTTATTAGCATTACATGACAACTGTGCTCTTGCACACTCAAGTGTTGAAAAGAATCTGGAATCCGTGAAGGTTTGTGAGTCAGAAGCTAATGTTTTCCTTACTTATTGCTTGAAGTCGTCGGATGCCACTCAAAATATTAAAGTTGTTATGGACTCCATTGAGTTTCAGCTATCAATCATCTCTAGTACTTACAGCCTATCCAAAGATAGAGACAAGTCAACTTGGAAAGCCATCACTGCGCATAAATAAAAATTCTTTTTTTTGTAGAAGCAGAAGGAAGAAATTATCAAAAAAATTGATTGGTTGAGTGACATTGTAAGAGTGAAATTAACTTCGATTGGCAAGGCTCTAGCTTACACAAAAAAATTTGAGAAGATAAACTTGACTCCTAAAACTTCAAATGGTGTAGAAGAAACTCTGATAGAGTTGGAATATCTGAACAGGATGTTGATTGCCACAAAGGATAGTTGGGAGAATGGAAAATTAGTATGGGAAGATATTCTAAAGGAGCTTTAAGGCTCGCCATCCTCCAGTTGATACATGTTTCTTTTTTTTCTTTGTTTTAATGATTTCAGTTGTTTTTGGGACACCATTTGTCCTTGATATCAAAGGGGGGGTGAAGAATGGTGAAATGTTGGTGTTAGGGGGAGAAGTGTTGTAAATAAGGAGTTTTATAAATATTATTTTTCGCACATGTTGGCATCAATGACAAAGGGGGAGATTGTTGGAAAAATGAAGAACATCTCATTTTGTTATTTTGTGTTGTCATTGATGTCACCATGATATATGAGTTGCAATTGCAAGATCAAGTTTGTAATTGTTCAAGTATTCTAGTCTAGTATCTGAACCGGTATTTTCCTTACATCCTTCAGTATTTTGGTCTACATTTTTTTCAGTGATTACTATTGCTTATGGTTTTGGGAAATGGTTTGTACTTTCAATATCGATAATCTGCGGTGAGTTGGAAATGGTTTGATATTGAAAGTACAAAAGCACAAAAAAACTTGAGAAGAAAAATTTGACTCCTGCTACTTTAGATGGTGCAGAAGAAACTCTGGTATAGTTGGAATCCTTGAACAAGATGTTGATTGTTGCAAAGGATAGTTGAGAGAATGGTAAATTAGTATGTGAAGGTATTCTTAAGGAGCTTCAAGGTTCACTATCCTCCAATTCAAGCATGTTTTTCTTGTTTTCTTTGTTTTCATATTTCAATTTCAATTTCAATTCTTTTTATGACACCCTTTGTCCTTGATGTCAAAGGGGGAGTGAAGAATGGTGAAATACTGGTGTTAGGGGGAGAAGTGTTGTAAATAAGGAGTTTTGTAAATATTCTTTTTGGAACATGTTTCCATCAATGAAAAAGGGGGAGATTGTTGGAAAAATGAAGAAGAACATCTCATTTTGTTTTTTTGTGTTTTCCTTGATGTCACCATGATATATCAATTGCAACTGCAAGACTTAGTCTAAATTTGTTTCAGTATTATGGTTTAGTATCTAAACCATTATAATGCTTACATTCTATGGTATTTTGGTATATCCTTTAGTATTTTGCTCTGCAATTGCTTGTTGGTGGTTATTCTTATGTGCAATTTTGGGAAATGGTTTTTGGATGTTGGGAACACATACATTCAAGATATCATGTATTCAAATGCTCGTATGGTGTATCAACATTACTTTGTTGATTGCAATTTTTCTATTAGGTCTATCCTTGGCCAACTTAATAGATGAGTTGTGTGATGGTGAATTAATTTTTGTTATGTGGATTTATGTGTGACCTATCTTAGGTCCATGCCAACATGATGTAGTGTGTTAGGAATTTGAAATGATTTTGGGAAGATTTTGAGAAAGTCTATAGCTGACAGTTGGTATTTTTGATAAATAAGAAGTGCATCTAATTAGGCCGACCTAATTGATTCTTGCGAAGATATCAAATATTTATTGGACATTTTTTGAAGACTGAGTGTGAGATGATTGTGTTGTGAATGTGAATGTGAAGAATAGCGAATATGATGAAGTGTTTCAAGTCAGTTTACTGAGCTTCATTGGAACTGAATATGCACTCACTAGGTTACTTATCAGTTCATTTTCTAGTTGTAAGCCATTTTTCCATTGTAATTATGTAGGCAATGAGCCTTTGCATTTGGATAGTGAGTCCTAGCAGTGAGTCACCCCAATTTTGTAATATCTTATAACCGGTTATACTATATTGTGAGCTAACACTCATCGCGGTTTTTCCCATTTTATGTGTTCCATGTAAAAAATCTCAGTGTTCATGTGTTTTGTGATTTCATTTTTTGTTAATGCTTTTACTTATCTTTGTTGTTGTATGCATTGGAATAATTGGATGGTATATGTTAGAAAAATTTTAGAAGATATTGATTCACCCCCCTTAGTATCTTGGATATTCAACACATTCCCACTCATTTATCCCTATTTTGACCATGAGTTCAATTTTCCTAAGTCTAATGAAGATGACGATTGGATGGAATCCCCCTAGGACTTTGAGGACACTTCTGTCTTTACCCTTTCAGCCTTAGTCTGCATGCTTTCAGCATCATCTCCACCTTTCACCAACATTGATGATGGCATCTCCCTTTTGTACCCATAGCTCATTGATTAGGACCAACAGGACTCACCTATCATGGACACTTTTGAGAATGGCGAGGCTATTGTTGAATTCATGGGACTCCATGAAGGAATACTAAGTGGGGACCATAAATTTGGATTCACTATGCATCTTGATTCTACAACATACTTCGAGGAGACTATTCAATCCTCTAGTCGCAAAAATAATAAAAATAAAATAAAATAAGACACGTCTTTAGGTGAAATCCACAAGGCACCTTCTGACAACACAAAAGTAAAAAGAAAGGACATATTTGAGGGTGAAAACATCTCTAAGGCACCCAAGGATGAAGGATTGGATTTGATTCTCAATACCTAAGAGAAATCAGCCACACTCATTGAAGATACCATAGAAGTTAATATAGCCACACCTAAAAATCCCAAAAAGATTCTCTTTGCAGCCTCATTGACAAAAGAGGAAAAGCCAAAGTTTCAAGAGTTCTCATAACGCAAAGATCAAATTCACATGGCCTTATGCGGATATGCCAGGGTTAGATTCAACATTAGTTTTGCATCATCTGGCCTTGCTTCTAGACACAAAACCAGTCAAACAAAAGCTATGAAAGATGCACCCATAGATTGCCTTGCTAGTCAAATTCGAACTTAAAAACTTACTAGATGTGAGGTTCATAAGATCGATACATTATGTTGACTAGATATCAAACCTCATACCTATCACCAAACTGAATGGCCAAATACGCATTTGCACATACTTTTGGGATTTGAACAAGACATGTCCAAAAGATGATTTTCCACTTCCAAATATAGACATCATAGTGGATCTCACAATAGGATATGAGATTCTATCCCTCATGGATAGTTTCTTGAGATATAATCAGATTCACATCACTCCAGAAGATCAACACAAAACAGCATTCACTTGTCCCTAGGGTACATACTATTGGAATGTTATGCCTTTTGTCTTGAAGAACATGAGTGCTACATATCAATGGGCTATGACCATAATATTTCATGATCTCATGCACACACTGATGGAAGACTATGTTGATGATCTCTGGGAAAAATATTTGACATGTCGCGATCACCTAAGAGTGATGGATAAAATATTTAGAAGGATGGAAGAGTATAAGGTTTGTCTAAACCCTAAGATGTGTTCTTTCGGTGTGACTTTGGGTAAACTCCTAGGGTACATAGTTTCTCATTGGGGCATCAAAGCTAACCTAGCTAAAATAAAGGAAATCTTGAACATGCCTTCACTTAAAGGAATCAGTGACCTCAGAACATTACAGGGAAGATTACAATCCATTTGGAATTTCCTTACACAGTTAGCTAACAAATGTCAACCTTTCCAATATCTATTATGCAAGGGCATCCCCTTTGTATGGACTAAAAAGTGTCAAGCGGATTTTCAACAAATAAAAGACTACCTTCTGACACCACCAGTTTTAATGATGCCCATTGATGGAAAACCTCTTATCTTGAACATTTTAGCAACCACTTCCACACTAGGGGCATTACTCACACAGAACCCCCATGATGAGAAAGAAAGAGCCATAAATTACATTAGTCACACCTTGGTTGGGTATGAAGTCAACTACACTCCCATTGAACATGTCTGCTTCGTAGTTGTCTTTGCCACTCCAAAATTGAGACATTACATGTTGAACCATAAAAAAAAATTAGTGGATAAGATAGATCCATTGAAGTATCTCCTCATTCAACCAGCATTAATAGGATGATTGTAAAAATGGGTCATGATACTTAGTGAATATGACATATAGTACATGGAACACAAAGTAGTAAAAGCACAAGTCATAGCAGATCAACTCGTTGACGCACCTGTACAAGGTGATCACCCTTTGGTAGCCGACTTCCCAAATGAATCCATCTTTCATGTAGGCCCTAAATTACCTTGGAAACTCTATTTTGATAGGTCCCATATTGGTGATGGCTCAAGAGCATGCATATTATTCATCACATCACAAGGAGATTTTATTCTTACGTCATTTTGGATCACCTTCCAATGCACTAATAATGTTATTGAATATGAAGCACTTGTAACAATACTTCAAATGGTCATCAAATGGAAAATCAAAGCACTCCTAATCTTTGGATTTTCTCAGTTAGTTATCAACCAATTCAACGATGAGTATGACACCAAGGATGAGAAGTTGATGCCTTATAAACACATGGTGGATAGTTTCCTGTCATATTTCCATATGATTGCTTGTGAGAAAGTTCCCAAAGCACAAAAAAAAGTAGCAGATGCTATGACCAAGATTGGATCTCTCTTAGATATTCCTAGTAATGTGTCTCAATTTGAGTTCTTAGTGGAACAATTGTTGGTTCTTGCTTATGATATTCTTGCGTCCAAAATGGTTTGTGAGCTCATTGGTCCTAATTCCCCTTAGTATTAGGACATGTATGATTACCTCCATTCCCAAAAATTTTGGACAAACCTTTCCAATAACCAATGCAAATCCTTTATTCGCAAAGCCACCCATTATACCATCATCAGTGACACCCTATATAGATGTAGCTTTGATAATGCCCTTCTTTGATGTCTTGACACAGATGAAGGAAAAACAACCTCATGTGAAGTACATGAGGGTATATGCAGATCTCATTTGAGTGGACCAACCTTAGCCAAGAAAGTTATGAGACTTGGGTACTACTAGCCAACCATGAAAAAAGATTCCCTTCAATTCATGAGAACATGTCATCAATGTTAGGTGCATAGTGATCTCATTCATGCGCCTGCATAAGAACTTCGACCAATCACTTCTCCTTGGCCCTTCACACGATGGGGACTCGACCTTGTGGGTAAAATCCATCCAATTTCATTAAATGGCCACAAGTTCATTATCACTGCCACCGATTATTTCACCAAATGGATAGAAACTATTCCCCTCACCTACATAACCAATAAGCAATTTTCCCAATTCATCCTTAACTAACTCATCTACTAGAATGGTGCTCCCCAATCCATCATCATAGATAATGGTCATCCTTTCAAAAATCAATATGTATGTGAGCTTTGTGAATGCTTCCATATTCAACATCATTTCTCCACGCCCTATTACCCACAAGGTAATGGTCAAGCTAAGGAATATTACAAGACAATCATCAAGATTCTTAAGAAGACTGTTAATGGCATTGGTTGTGATTGGAATCTCCAACGTAATCCTACTCTATGGGCTTACCACACCAGCATCCACATGCCTACTGGCTCCACCCTTCACTTTGGTCTTTGGATCTAAAGCTATCTTACACATTGAGGTTGAAATCCCCTCCTTAAGGGTCTCCATGAAGGGATTGATTGATGACAAAGAATACCAATAGTCTCAATTGCATGAGCTATAATTGTTGGAAGAACACAGACAAAATTCCTTGACTCACTTACAGGCATATCAAAATCGCCTTTACCAAAGTTACAAAAAAAATATTTATGGTCTGAAATTTTGACATTGGTGACTTGGTCTTGATGCAAAATCCAAATAATCAAGCTAATTGTGAGAAGCTTGGAAAGTTCAATCCTAATTGGTTGGCTCCTTACATCATCACTATCGCATTTGGTTCTAGCACTTACTAGTTGGATACTCCATATGGGGAACAATTGATAAAACCTATCAATAGTTTGCATCTACACAAGTTCTACACATAGCATCAGAAAGCTTGGCTGAAAATTGTAAAAATACAAAAAAAAATTCATCACCCTAATGAAAACCTAGAAAATAGGTGTCTTGGTGACACCAAAAAAATAAGAAAATATCAAAAATAGTAAAGAAAAATAATTCGTTCAATAGTGAAAACCACTTTGGTGGCACTTTGGATAAGTACCATGGTGAAAACTTGTCAAATTGGTTCCATGCATAGGTAGTATTTGCTTCACCATCTACTATCACTATATCTACCTTTGTCCATAATAAATGCTTGATCTTCCAACACCCTCACAGCATTCATCATAAAGTCCTACTATTTCTTACCATGGCTAACAACAGCTGACATCATGTCTCTCATATCCTCCACTTTTCACATCCTTTTCTCATTCATCTTGGCTTTCCCTAGACCTAACTGGGGGAAACACCCTTATCACCAAACTATACTGGGTCTCACACATGGTCTCAAAAATCATAAAATGTCCTAAAAAAATCCATAAAAATCATAAAATGTCTTGAAAAAATCCATAAAAAATCCATAAAAATCGTAAACTATCTTGAAAAAATCCATAAAAATCATAAAATGTCCTAAAAAAATCCAAAAAAATCATAACATGTCAAAAACACAAAAACATCCAAATAACACTCAAAAATCCCAAAAACAGAGTCATAATCCATCGTGTTAGTTGTGTGAGTCTTTGTCATCATCAAACTATGTTGTCTCTGTCCATTTGCTATGTAGGAAAGGTTCATCTTAAATGAGCCTCTAAGACATTAGATTAGTCCTTTTTAGGTTTGTCAAAATAAAATCATGACTCAATCCTTAGTTAATAAGACAAAGTCATTGGTTGTGTCGAACTACGAGGTCTTTAAGTGTATGACGTAGGCAAGGCCATCAATCGATGAGTCCCCGAGGCCTCACTAGGTTAGTCCTTTAGGGTTCATCACATTCACTATCACACATGTCAAATATCTTCAAATAAATCAAATCCTTTTCAGTCAGTCTTGTCGGTCAAAGTCTGGTTGAACTATGTGGGCTCTAAGTGTATGACGTAGACAAGGCCATCATTGATGTGCCCCCGAGGCCCCCTAGGTTTAGTCCCTTAGGTTTTGTTGAGTCAATTGTCATTTTCTCATGAATGTCCTAAATTAGGAAACTCTTAACAAACTTTGACAATCATTTAATCAACATTTCAACTATATTGGCATATCAACATTAGCATGCGGTCAATTCGGTCATCTATTCAACCTTGGTCAAACTATCATAATAATTCAAACTGTCAACTCTTGGTTATTCTTCAGATATTTCTTTCTGAAGAACAACTTGTTTAATTTATTTACACTTTAGGATATGTCTTTCCTGAGCATCAACATTGTCATTTCTCTTGACATTTGAGGATCAATCCTCTCAACATCGACGTCATTCAGGATGGGTCCTTCTTGACTTTGGAATTACCTAACATCCACACATTAGCCTACTCAACATGAACCTAGGCTTCATCAAACTTGGCATATTGACATCAATACACATGACATTTGAACATACTTGGCAAACACTTTGGCAAACACTATCTTTAATCTTGTCATACTTGGCATTTGATTTTTCATCATGCTACTAGTTCCTTGAGGATGTCCTAACATCAGTATTTAGAGGAGCGACGACGTATCATGATGATTGTCTTATCTTTTCAGACTATCATGTTACTAGTTCCTTGAGGATGCCCTGTATAGGATTTAGAGGAGCGATGACATTTCATGGCCTGTCTTTCTTGTTTGTGGTTGGTTGTGACAAAAATACTAGGGCAACTGAGTTCCTTATATGAGTCATAATCATCCTTGTTTGCAACTACTTGTTCTATGTAATGGTGCAACCTTGCACACCATTGATTTATGTCATATCATGTTTTTTTGGCCATTACAATAATCCTCCCAATGATGATTAAAGCAACACCTATTAGTACTTTGGCAATATATTCATTGATTCTTTCTCCACACTAATATCCACCTCCTTCTGTCTGGTAATCTCTCTTCTTCCATCCCCTGATGGTATCCTATAACATACAAAAATATAATTGCATACATGCTCATATATATAAATTGTATTAGTACATTACACATTTACATCAATCCATTTGAATATTTTTATTTACATCACTAGCATAAATACATCATTTGCATAAATTCATTTGCATTAACATAATATATAAGCGCATTAAAAAAAAATCATACATCATCCATATCATTAATACATACAAATTCAAGATCATAACATAAAGCATCATATATCACATAACCCATACATACACAATCATACATCAATGCATTCATAATCATAAGCATAGCATCCATCAATGTCAAAAACATTATGCATATATAGAATATTATCATCATCATCATCAACCATCTCATCATAAATGACCATCATAAATGCATAGATCACATAGAACATAATGCATTATCATAGGAATCATAACATAGATCACATCACATGAACATAATAAAATCATAATGCGTCATAACACAACACATAGCATAGAGTCCACACCAAAAATGCATCATATATATAATAATCTCAAAATAATGTCACAGGATAGAGTCTCGAGGAATTCCAAAAAAAGAGCTCATAGGCTCGATGGTCAATATATAAAGTGTCTCAACATAATAACAATATCCTATGTCCTAGCCGATACTCTCCTCATCCCCTCAAGGTGAGGGACGAGGTGATTGATGCTCTCTCTCAAGGGCTGATGCTATCTACTCAAATTCAATAGGCTAGCTATGTGATGACCCAGGTACCATGGTGGATAGTCAGATGTGATGTCACATGCGACTTGATGATGATGATGCATGGTTGTGATTGGACCTGTGTCCTGATGAGTTCTATGGCTATGTGATTACCTATGTCCCAATGACTGTCTAGATGAGGTGGACAAGCTCACACTGTTGTGGCTTCTATTGCTGCTCCTTGAGCCACTACATGTCTCACTCTTAGACTTAGTGAAACTCGTATCTCGATGCTCTACTAGCATGGCTCTAACATATAGTATCATGTAATGCACTCAACCAACACTCACCCTTGCTAGCTCTCTCACCACCTCTCTCACAGGCCCAACACACAACTCTCTAAAATGTGAACACCACTATTGCACCTCCTACTAACTCACCACCACCTAGTCCCTCTCCACCCTAGTCACTTCCAGCTTTTCCTCCAGTGTCCTAATCCGGGTGAGGGCCTTATCCAACTGACTCTAAATATCTATTAGTTACTAATCAACTATCACATACTAAGGCAATGGTGGTCTCCCAGTTGGAACCTCCTCAACCTCCACCATCTAATCTCTGATCTACCTCTTTGCCTCATCCATATCCTACTCTCCCCCTATATCCTCATC
>VDFB02105785.1:65151020-65243082 GCA_007258455.2 Sequoia sempervirens | reverse complement strand
TTGTTTGGTGAAATTGTTCATTTCTTTTATGTTATTTTCCTCCTTTGTGCTTCATTGTTTAGCTAGGGTTTGTCTTATGCATTTTATTTCATGCTAACCTAGATTTTTACCTTAGTTACATTGGTGAACCCAATGCCAAGTACACATTTTGCAATTTTTGTATGACCTTTTCATCATTTTTTGTAGGTATAGGTATGGAAAGCCGCAAACAACATTGTTTGAGCCACATTTGATGCATTGCAACACATCTGTGTTTGAGAATGATGCATCCACATAACTAAGATGCATTTGTTGTGTTGTAGTGCATCTGACAGCTTGAATGATGCATCTATGTTGTGTCGCATTTGACAAACAGAGAGATGCATCTACCTATTGCATGTTTACTCTCAGTTTTTGGCAACATTTTCTAGTTTTCTCTTTTTAGTTTTATTAGGTTAGGGCTTTTTGGTTATTGATCTTTTGTTGGTAGCATGTGGCAAGCTGGAAGGAGATACTAACCCTTGTTTTGTTGATTTTTTACAAATCTTTTTTTCAATTCTACAGTGACAAAGAAACAAGCAACCACACTTACAACTTTTATATCACACTTCATGGTTTAAAATGAATTGCATTCACACTCATGGGATTAAAATGAACACAACTTGCATCTACACTCATCAAGGTTAAAAATTTACTTGCATTCTCATAGCATTGGCTTAAAAATAACTTTGATTGTATCATAATAAGTTGGGCTAAAATGAATGAGTGTTTGAGGTGTCTTGTGGTGTAGTGATAACTCCTTAGTGTGTATGCACTTCTCTTGCACCTTGTTGCAATCCTGAGAATAGAAAACACTTAGGGGTTGTTAATTTTCCACCCACATTTCAATTTGGGCATTAAAATGAAACAATCTTGTGAGTGTGGATTGAAAGCTTTGTGTATGCAATCTCCTCATGCCTTAGTACGATCTTGGATGACCCAAAAAAAAAAAAAATTCGCTTTTGTTTAACCTTAGAGGGGCCTGCCTCGAAAGAGGGAACAACTCCAACCAATTTTTCTCTCAAGATAGTATATAAAAGGATAAGACTAAACTATCAAGTCCTCATGGTATGTAGGCTTGAGCCATGCAGTTGCATTCAAAACAGGTACCTACCTTTTTCTTTTAAAGGTATAAGAGCCCCTAGTATAATGATTAAAGCCTTAAATGGCATGTTGGATGCTCTCAAGGTGCCATGTCCCCAAGTGTTCACTAAAACCCATTTGTGTAGATTCCCAAAATTCTTTCTATTCAGTAGTGCAGGAACGGTTGTTCCCAAGCCATCCCACATACTCACGGTTCTTAGTAGAGATGAAGAATTTTTCATGGGAGAGTCATGATAACTTGAAGCTTGGTTGACCCAAAGAGTTGAGTGTCATGGAGGGGAGCCAGTGTGGCCAACCTTCTAATTCATCCACTAGGAATAAGCGTGGCTAGTTGATCCAAGTGGGAATCCAGTGAATATAGTCCTTTCCATCCATAGGATTTGTGTTTGTCTTCAATGTGCTTATCTTCAATAATTCAAGACAAAATCATGTGTCTACCAAGTGTTTGCTGATTCAATGAACACATAAAACACCTTTTACAAATCTAGAAAATCACAGTCAAACTAAAACAACTTCAAAAATTTGTCAAAATTGTAAGAAAACTAGACCTTGTTCAAACTGCAATGCAACTAAGACTCTGTAACACACATATCACTGTACTTAAATTCATTTGATACATACAAAAACACATCTGACTTAGTGAACCACATTCATTGTTTGAAACAATGCATTTGATAAAACTGCAACACAACTGTTATTTGAAACATCGCATCTGCTTGTCACTTAGGAAAATGATTGTACCTATCCTAGTCTGAAACCAAATATTTTGACTCTGTTTTTGAACATCTTTTCTCAGTGGTCTTTGTACAAAACTAAAAAATATTTTCTCAAATTTTTCGTCTTTACACTTTTTAGTTGGCATTTAGCTTTTACTATATGTTTACCATTACAAAATTCTAGTTGCATCCTAGGATCCACAATTATTTTCAGCATAGAAAAACTCTTAGGTTTTCATTTTGTAGACTTTAAAATAGGAAAACTTTCCATACTTTGTGAAACCATTGCCTACAAAAAGAAATACTATTATTAACTGCTAAAGTGTAGAAGAATCCGCCACCTGAAAAAATAAAGCCCCCTTATGGTACGTCCCGGAAAATCCAAGAAGTTAGTAACCCCATTACAAAACCGAAATAGAATCTATCTAATGGGTTAAATATGCCAATAAAATCTATAGAAAATTGAATGTAGTTTTCCCTTTAAGCAAACTACTAGGTTTATTGGAAAAATCTATTTGTGAAATTTCTGAAATTTCTAATGCGATAATTTAATTTCAAGGAAAAACAAGTTCATCCTAATCTTCAATCTCAACCACAATAAAATGATAATATTTTTTATAAGATTCTAGATATAAGTAGATGACTCATGTCCTGATGTGATGCATATCTTTTTGTAATTTTTTTCCAAGTAAATAATTAATTATGATTTTTTTATTACAACTTTTAAAAAATATAAAAACTTGTATGTCTGACCACCTTAACTTGGTCAAAACTTTATGAAATTCATTTTTTTATTTTTTGAATCCTATAGTATACGAAGCATAGAATGTGATGCATGTTTTGGATTCAAAAAATGTGATATTGTTTGAAAGATATAGATGGTTTTCTATTCGCCTATCAATCAGGACTTTAGTCGTAATTCAAATAGAAAATGAATAAGAATTACTTATTAAATTCAAAGTAAGGCATAATTTATATTGGTGGAAAGCTGAGAACCTCCTTTAAAACCCTTTTCATTTCATCAATTTTGGGTAAAAAAAATTCGTCAGCCACATACCCATCATATTGCCACTTTTTGGCCCATGATGTTCCTGCACATACCCTAAAAATCACTCATTTAGTCTTTGTCATTTTATGTGAGATATTTCCAACTCATTAGTCTAGTTTAGGAAACTCACTTTATCATTTCAATTGGTCTTACAAAAATGTCCTTTGACGATCAAAATTGAATCATAGGCCAAACTTTGGATGGTTAGTCAACCTCTCCTAAAAATCTCCCAAACTGATTACATTTCAGAGTATGCTTGTACCTTGCATCTACATTGTCATAACATACCCTAAATAATTTAGTCTTCCATCATTTTTCATTCCTTTTAGTCCTCATTATCACTTTGCATTGTATCTTCTCTTTGGACAACATTGTCACCTTGCATCATAGATTATTGCACTCCCTATTCCAAAAATACCAAAAACATAGTTGCATTAGCAATGTCTCCTTATAACCAAAAATCCAAAGATTTAGTGCCATATCATTCTAATACATAGACTTGGTTTTCATTCACATTATCCCTCCTTTATTTGAGAAAATATTATATGGTTGAGACTAGACTACAAATAAAGAGAAGAGAAATGGATCCCTTTGGACAAGGAAATAACCCTTACAACTATCCTAGTGGCATGAACTTAAACACCATTCACAAAAACACTGGCATGGGGACAACTTCCAACAATACTTTTAGTGACACGAACATTGTATCTTCATCTCACAACAATCCCTTTAAACAATTCATAAATAGAGATGAAAATGGACAAGTGTACATGGAAGACATAGAGGTTGCTGCCCAAAACCCCGATGTGGCTTCCTCTGTAGAAGAATTTCTTTTACAAGATTCAAACTAATATTTATCCATGCTTGTACACGGAGGAGCTAAATTTCCACGAGGATTTCATGCTATTACCTTGAGAGCAACATCACCTGTCCATGGCACACAAAATAGTCAACCTCATTCAACACCATCGCATAGTGCTAGCAATGCCACAAACACAATCAACAATACCTCCATTGGTGAAACAAATAAAAATTCCACAAACATAATCAACACTACCTCCATTGGTGCAAAAACTCAAAACACAACCAACACAATCAGTTCACAACATCCGCTTTGGTGACATAAACCATAGCGCAAACCATATCACAATCAATGCCACAAATATCAACAATTGCATCACAAATTGTTGGGTCTACATTTGGGCCCTCATCCAATGCTATGGTGAAAACCTCATTAAACCCTTTTGGGAGAAACAAAAGATAAATTATCATTCAAGGATCTCAAGCCAACATCAATACCTCATCACAAGGCACTCAAGTCAATAATATCATTAGTGGTCACCAAACGAAAAACATAAATTTCCCACATGGCCATATTTTTCAATTTGGGCAAGGAAACCAAGTGTCGCAACACATGAATCCACTTGGTCATAAAAGCATTCAAGGGCCAAAAATTCCTAAAATACAATTTAACACTACTAGAATACATATTCCCACATATGCATCCCATATTCATACACAACAACAAATTCCCACTCAAAATGCTCAATACCAACAAATCCCAACTCAAAATGCACAATATGCTCAACATCAAAATATACCATCACAACAAATGGAAACCCATGGGATACAAATTACCAGCATGTGTGATGCCACCAACAATCCTATAGTAGACGCACTAATGGCCCAACTTGTTGCCTTACAAAAACAAGTGGAGGACATGCAATTATCAAACAAGAAGACACACATCCTTTTATTTATGTCCATATCCATTTGACACAAGCCTACACATGCCACCATTCCCTCCAGGATATGTGGTACCAAATATCTCTAAATACAAAGGAAAGACCAATCCCATTGAGCATATAAGAGAATTCATGACCAATTGTGTAGATGTCGCATACGAGCACACTTATTTGATGAAACTCTTCCCTAGAAGTCTCGCAGGTCCTACACTTGATTGGTTTGCACTCTTTCCAAAAGGGATAAAATCATGGGATGAACTTGCCAATAAATGTATGGATAATTATGCCCACAACATTGACACTGACATTACTATTGCCACATTATGTAAGACCACCCAAGAAGAAATTGGTGAAACATTCATTCCATTCTTCCAAGGATGGCGAGGTCTAGCAAGTTGATGTCTTGTTGAGATACCTGAAAAGGAGAAATTACACACGTTTGTTCAAAATCTTGTTGGACCATTGAAATACAACTTGCAAGTCCATTGTTGCACTACCTTTATAGACCTTGTTGAAAAGGGAGTTCAACTTGAAAAGGATCTCATTGCAAAAGGTGAACTTAAATATGCTAGCAAGAACATAAACACAAGCCCAACTAATGATAAGAACAAATATTGAGTCAAGAACAAACATATTACCAATGATGGCATTGTCAATGCTAAAGCAGTAAATACAACAAGTCCTGCAATCACAATTAGAGGATCTCAACTACAAAATGCTCCTTTGACCACCCCAACACCTACAATAAATGCCATTCAAAACAATCAAGACTAGGGACAACAACGACAAACCCAAAAATTTCCTAAAAATGCATATACACCCCCTTGGGAGAACCAGTTGAAGTCGTCCTCAAGAAATTCCTCTAGTCTAACATCATAACATTGCAAGACCCTAAACCGTCTAACCTCGGGCAGTTCAAACCATCATGGTGGGATGATAATACCTTTTGTGATTATCACTGAATAAAAGGACATAAAACCTCATCCTGTAGAAAGTTGAGAAACCTCATACAAAATCATATTGAAAGTTGTGTCATTGAAATAGAAGGTCAACAATTTTCTTCTAACTCAAACCATACCATTCACAAAAATCCATTGCAAGATCATGGTTCAGGTAATCCCTCTTCGTCAAGTCAAAAGACTAACAACAGAGCCAATTACACTCGTAATACCTTTGACTACTCAAGTTGACCTATAATTAATCACCTTCAAGCTGCTGATGAACATATTAATACCATCATCATTAAAAAGACTTTGGAGTGTAATGTCACCACTTGTTGAGGCAAGATCACAATACCTAGTCTTTTTTTCTAAATAGTCGCAACCCAAAGGACAATTCAACCTTGTTGACCAATTGGGTAAAACTCCCACACAAATTTCCATACTTGAACTATTGTACATCTCACCCGCACATAAAGTTGTCCTTGATAAGCTCTTAAATGATTCTTTCGTTCCTACTAACATTGATGTCAACCACTTTGAAGCTATAGTCATATATTTGACTACTTCCCATCATGTCACTTTTTTGGACCAAAATTACTCCTTACCTAAACCATCTCATAATGATGCATTAGATATTGAAGTCTTCATCCACAAACACAAGCTCAGATGAGTCCTAGTAGATGGCAAAGTAGGATTGAACATATACTACTTAAATTTGGTCAAGGCATTAGGCTTCTCTAATGCATGTGTCGATGCCACCAAAAGCATAGTCTAAAAGCATATGATGATGAGGAATGCTCTTCTAATGGAATTATCACACTCCCCATTCATGTCGGGCCAGTAATTATAGATACCACATGTCAAGTCCTAGATATTCAGCTACCTTACAACATCCTACTTGGTCAACCTTGGATTCACACATTGAAGGCCATACTGTCCACCTATCACCAATGTTTGAAGTTTCTTTTCGATGGCACTAAGATTACCATACCTAGTGATCCTAATCCCTTTCAATATTGCACCAACTTGAGGGGTATTTTTGAACACCAAATTCCTATTAATCATGAAGCTCCAATGCCCACCTCTTCCAAATACATTGATTCATCTACACTTACCAATTCATCTATGTCCACTCCTTCGACATCCACCATACCATCTACTTCCACCATCCCAAGTGTCAACCTAAACATCAAGATCCAGGACAAAGGTTGTGGTGAGTACAAATTAAACACTGCCTATTGTATCACCAAGATACCCAAGTCTCCAAAATCTTATGGTAGGCCTTGTTTCAAACTAGAGCCCAAAGAGGTCTTTAAAGTTCCTCCTAAAATGATTTTCACAAACTGGGGACAGCTAAATAAAGAGGATATTGAAGATATATTGGCCTAGATTTACAGAGACATGGAAGACCTGATTCTGTTACTAGTACAATAGTATGGAAAAGGCTATGATGGAACTAGTGGCCTTGGTATAAACAAGACTAGAAGAAGAGAACCCATAATGCCATCTAGAAGGCCAAAGAATCTAGGGTTAGGGTTTGAACCAATCAAGATTGATGGTCCACGTACCCATGTACTTTTGAGTGAGGTCATAAATGCTTCTAAAAGTGTCAAGACAATTGAGGACTCCCATACCAAGACTGACTCGCATGAGTGGGAATATGGTTTTGAAAGATCCCTGAGTGACTATGAGCTTCACGAAATGTTTCAAAAACCAGATGAGCCTTCTTTGGATGAAAAATTTAGATAAATTTTTAATGTTGAACCTTCTAGAGACCCTCCTAAAATCCCAATGAAAAGAGAAGACTAGGAAAAAATCCTTTGGCTTCATGATGATGATGAACCTAAACTGCCCCCTAGTCCTATTGACCATCATTCTATTGGAAATATGAAGAAGAACATACCATTTTGTTATTTTGTGTTGTCATTGATGTCACCATGATATATGAGTTGCAACTGCAAGACTTAGTCTAAATTTGTTTCGGTATTCTGGTCTAGTATTTGAACCAATCTAATGCTTACATTCTCTAGTATTTGGGTATATCCTCTGGTATTTTGGTCTACAATTGCTTGCTAGTGATTATTCTTGTGTGTGGTTTTGGTAAATGGTTTATGGATGTTGGAATCATGTAAATTCAAGATCTCGTGTATTCAAATGCTTGTAGGGTGTATCGGCATTACTCTAATGATTGCAATTTTGTTATTCGGTCTATCCTTGGCTGACCTAATAGATGAGTTGTGTGATGGTGAATTAATTTTTGCTATGAGGATCTATATGTGACCCATCTTAGGTCCATGCCGACATGATGTAGTGTGTTAGGAATTTGAAATGCTTTTGTGAAGATTTTGTGAAAGTCTATAGCCGACAGTCAGTATTTTTGATAAACAAGAAGTGCATCTAATTAGGCTGACCTAATTGATGCTTACAGAGAGATTAGATATATATATTGGACAATTTTTGAAGACCGAGTGTGAGATGATTATGTTGTGAATGTGAATGTGAATGTGAAGAAGAGTGAATATGATGAAGTGTGTCAAGTCAATTTATTGAGCTTCATTGGAACTGAATCTGCACTCACTAGGTGTACTTTATTAGTTCATTTTATGGTTTTAAGCCATTTTGTCATTGTAATTTTGTAGGAAGTGAGTCTTGGCAGTGATCCACCCCAATTTTGTAATATCTTATAACTAGTTATACTATATTGTAGGCTAACATTCACCATGGTTTTTCCCATTTTGAGTTTTGCAAATAAAAATCTTGGTGTTCATGTGTTTTGCGATTTCATGTTCTATTAATGCTTTTACTTATCTTTGATGTTGTATGCATTGGAATAATTGGATGGTATCTATTTAAAAAATTTAAGAAGATATTGATTCACCCCCCTCTCAGTATCTTGGATATTCAACAATTGGTATTAGAGCTCAGTTACTCCAGAAAAGCCTAACAGCTTGAGGGAGATCCTGAAGATGGAAGAAATGAATGATAAAGAAGAACTCTGGATTACACATGAAGATCTTGATAAAGTTGAAAGTGAAAATAAGGAGCTAAAAGAAAATCTTGACAATGCAAATGAATGTGTTCAAAAATTAAAAGAGCAATTGAAAAAGTTCAAAGAAAGGCATAGGGAAGTAACTGATGACTTGGGAATGGATGGGGGTGAAAACTCTAAGGACAACCAAAAGACTCAGAATAAAGGAAAGCAGAAAGGAAATCCAAGGAACTTTTCTAGGAGACCACCTGTGAGACAACCTAATGCACAAAGGTATCCTTCTTTTAATGGCACTTGTTTTTCATGCAAAAAATTTGGTCACATGGAAACATAATGTAGGAGTACGATGAATCATTTTCCTAGTCCCTTCACTGGTCAATGTTTTTCTTGGAAAAGAATTGGACATAAGGAAAATGAATGTAGAACTTGGATGATGAATCAATTTAATGGAGGAAGAGTGAATCAATCCTTAATGACTACTATTATACTTGTAACAAGTATGGACATAAAACTAATCAATGTAGAACAAGAATCGGTGGAAGTCAGACTAATCAAAAAAATGTTGTTTGGTATAATTACAACAAACCAGGACATATCTCAAAATTTTGAAGAAGCAAAAAGGATAAGCAAACCAATCTAGTAGAAAAGAATGAACATGTGAAGAAGGTTGACAAAGATGAGATAAAGAAAGAAATGAACAAGATTTGGAGGAAGAAAGAAGAGACTGAGATGACATATGCATCTGTGCTCTCATTTGGTACAGACAATTCCTTCGAGAACTAGACCTAGCAAGGTCTTAGGGGAGCTTTAACAAAAAATCATTTGAACACCCTTGATGCTTCTTGTGGCATTCCTTGGCACAAAGATATGTTGTGAGAAATGATAAGCTAGAGGTTATGCAAGTTGAACTAGAAGAAAATATGAAGGAATGATTTTTTACAAAGCAAATTAGGGTTTTTCTTAGTAGAGAAGAAGAGTTTTTAGCAACTTTTTGAAATTTTTTGCATTTAAGTGAATTAGGGCAGGCAATTTTTTTATAATGAAAATGTGTAAGGAATTTTGATTACTCGTGCATTTGAAGAAATCGAGGAGATTTTTGGAGCATTCTTGAGGTGATTTGGAGTTCAAGCCATGCAAACCCTAGTTCTAGTTCATTGTGAAGAAAGAGGCATTTTAATTTTCTGTACAATTGTGGGTTTGTGTTCTTTGAGTTTTTTTAATTCAAAATTGGAAGAATGGAAACCCCTTTAGTTGTTAAAGTGTTAGAGAGACCAAGACCATCTTATAGGAAATATTCCTCAAAATTTTTTGAAGATGACCCGATGGGTGCATTCTCATCAATCCCTCATGGAGTTATGTCGACTGAGGACACAAGAATGTATATTCAAGTAAAGACTGAGGAATTCAATCACACCAAATTGATCAACATTTGGCAGAATGAGCTTACTAGAGATAATTTATTGGTGAAACCTGAATACTTGAACCTAGTTGTGAAGAGGTTAGACAAATGGAACAATTTTCCCAACTTCAGTTACGTGGTTGATGACAGATTTGTGAAGCCATTCCTAAGTAGAATACATAATAAATTATTGTGGACTAACTAACCTCACCTGATAACTAAGGAGGCAAATAGGGTCATTACCGACCTCTGGGATAAAGTTACAATACCTGTATTGAAATCCATGAAGAATGAGATGGTAATAGAACTTACAAGAGCCACATATGACAAGAGAGCCTTAATGACAAAGTCCATCACCAATCCATCTGTGAAGTATGCCACTATCATGATTGGTCACAAAATATACTTCACCAATAGAGAGAAATTTTTTTGGCTACAACTATTTATACTAGTTTGATATGGTAATTAATGATGTATACTATGACTTATGCGAGCTTCTATAGCAACAGTTGCTTGAGAATTTGAAATTGACAAAAGAAAGGAAGTATGCTTTCAAATTTGGTTCATTGATTTTATGTCTGTTGTTTTATTTCATTAAGAGACTTCTTGGAAAGAATGATGAAGTGTTTTGGGACTCATCCAAACTAGTGGCACATCAAATTTTTGATTATATGCATAGTTTGAGTGATCCAAAAGCTCAAGAAAATGATCTAACAACATTCTTTGTTGTATTTAAGAGCAACATAAATGAGAGAGATAGGATTTTGAGGAAAACTGTTGAGAAATATAAAGATGACATCATATTCCATGTTTCATTTGATGAATGCATGATCAAAGTAGTAGAACTGCAGACCATATGGATTCAGCCATTGGGATATGAAATTACAAAGGATGAAGCTAAGGGTTATATACAAATGTTGCTAAAAAATTTGGAGGATCCCAATGAACCCAAAATTGGTACTTATGCAAAAAAATCTATGGAGGTCCACATAGAGCATCAAAAGCCAATAATTAGAAAGAGAGTGGAAAACAAGCTTAAAGAAGTTGGATTCACTGATGAGGAGATTGGTCTTGGAAGGGCTAAGAGAGAAGAGTTAGAGGCAAAATCATCTAGCCTAAGGAGATCCAGAAGGACTCTTGCTAAACCCTCCACATCCCCTACAGTAAAGATTGAACCCAATACCTTAGATAAAGGCAAAGACCTAATTTCCTCTAGACCTACTACCAGATCTGGGAAGAGAAAAAAAACTCCTCTGGTGGCCACTGGAAAAAGAGGAAGGAAAGAGAAAGCTACAAGGGAGAAAAATCTCAACATCACAAATGATCAGGATGAAGAGGAAGAGAATCCTACTAAAAAATTGGTAAGGAAGAGGAGAGGAAGTTTATCCTCTAGTGAAGGTGCTTCTAAGGAAGTTGTTGGTTCTAAGAGAGTGCATGTTGTATCATCTTCTGATGATGAGAATGAATAGGATTTTGGTGTTTATGTGCACCCCAAACTAGAGTTGAAGAAGACTATGGTGTTTGATGAAGCCTCTATGGACCAGAGAGAAGAACAAGACATTCTGGTAAGTTCTGATCCCCATTTCAAATTAGAGGCTACTCTTAATTCCTTGTTACATTTTCAGAACATGTTGAAGCCTACAATAGAATGTTATGATGATGTTGGAAAAGAGGATAAGAAAACATTAATTTTAGTCGTCATTCAATATGTTATCATTTTGGAATTTAAATGGGATGATATAAAGCAAGATGTACCTAAGAATATGTGGGTAGCTCTGATGAAAAGGAAATCAGAGGCTATTGCACTTGAAGAAGAAATCAAGAATGATGCATTTGATAAGATTGGGTCTTCTCTGACCCTGGATGATTTGGAGTCTTTGAAAAATATTTGTGCAGATATGTTTCAAATGAAGAAAAGGGTTAATATTTTGATGACGGGGGATAAAAAAAAAATAAAGAAGATAAGGAAACAACAAAGGTGATAAAGGATACAGCAGAAAAATACGAAATGCTTAAGGTTGATGTAGATGTTGTTTTTGAAAATGCTAAGATATTCCCCTTGATATAGGTGATACAGATATTTCTGAAGACCTTGATGTTGAAAATGATTCCAGTGGTGAAATTAATGCTTCGTAAATTGATAAGCAGAATGAAGGTGAAGTTGAGCCTGAAAAAGATGATGATGCTCCTCCAGAGCCACTGAAGGTGAAAAAGGAAATGATGAAAAGGATAATTCTGAAGAGGGAAAAGGTAGTGAACAAGAAGAAAAAGATAATCTAGAAGAAGAAAGAACAAAATGAAAATGGAAAGATGGAAATGATGAAGAAGACAAGCGAGGGATAAGGATAAAGATGAAAATAGAAAGAAAAATAAGAAAGAAAGAAGAGAGTGGAAGAAGAAAAGAAGAGGAAGAAGAAGAGGAAAAGGGAGAGGAAAAAAAGAAAAATGAGGAATCTGTCGGGAAAAATGAAGAAAGTCAAAAGAAGATTGTAAAATCTCTTAAACATCCCAGAGAATCATCCTCTAGTAATGATGTACTGAAAGGATTACTATCCAAGAAGATTAGATTTCAGCCAATAATTCCTCAAGAGCTTCTACAACTTCCTATGATTGAAGGGTATGTAGATGTAGAGAAGATGTCTCTTGTTCATAAAGTGGTGATAGGAGATGCATTGCAGGCATCCATAAGGAAGGAGATTCTTGAAACTCATCAGAAAGGAATAGAATTCATAGAAGATGCTCTTAAGGCATTGCAGGAGGTCACACCTAGTGCATCTATTGATGCATCACTCACTCCTATTAAAATTTTTAAATTTTTGTTAGATTCTTTCAAGGAGTATACCTCTGCTCTTAGTGAAAAGACAAAAAATAAGTTGAGGAGAAATTGGCAGAGAAAAGGCCATTGGCATTACATGATAAGTGTGCTCTTGCACACTCAAATGTTGAAAATAATTTAGAAGCTATGAAGCTCTATGAGTCAGAAGAAAATGTTGTTCTTGCTTATTGTTTTAAGTGGTTAGATGCCACCCAAAAAATTAAGGTTGTATGGACTCCATTGAGTATCAATTGGTTGTTGTCTCTAGTACTTATAGTATACCCTATTGGAAAAATGAAGAACATCTCATTTTGTTTTGTGTTGTCATTGATGTCACCATGATATATGAGTTGAAATTGCAAGATCAAGTCTATAATTGTTCTAGCATTCTGCTTTGGTATCTAAACCGGTATTTTTCTTACATCCTCCAATATTTTGGTCCGCATTTGTTTGTTGTTGATTATTGTTGCTTGTTGTTTTGGGAAATGGTTTGTAGATGTTGGAAGATGTACTTTCAAAATATCATGTATCCAGATGCTCATATGGTGTATCCACATTACACTGGTGTTTGCAATTGTGCTATTAGGTTTATCCTTGGCCGACCTAATGGATGTATTGTGTAATGGTGAATTAATTTTTGTTATGCAAATATATGTGCGACCTATTTTAGGTCTATGTTGACTTGATCTAGCGTGTTGGATGTGTGAATCACCTATTGAGAATATTTTGTGAAAGCTTAAAGCCGACAAGTTGGTATTTTTGGTAAATGAGAAGTGCATCTAATAAGGCTAACCTAATTGATTCTTGCAGAGAAATCAGATATATATATTGGATAATCTTTGAAGTTTGGTAATGTAATTGTTGTGTTTTGAATGTGAATGTGAAGAAGAGTGAATATGATGAAGTGTGTCAATTCAATTCACTAAGGTTCATTGGAACTAAATCTGCACTCACTAGGTGTACTCTATCAGTTCATCTTTTTGGTTGTTAGCCATTTTTGTCATTGTAATTCTATAGGCAATGAGCCTTTGTTTTGGATAGTGAGTGCTAGTAGTGATCCATCCATTTTGTAGTATATTATAACTAGTTATACTATATTGAGAGCTAACACTCACCGTGGTTTTTCCCATTTTTGGTTTTCCATGCAAAAAAATCCTTGCGCTCATGTGTTTTTTCTTTTCATGTTCTATTAATGCTTTCACTTATCTTTGCCATTGTATGCATTCAAATAATTGGATGGTATCTGATCAAAAAATTTAAGAAGATACTGATTCACCCCCCTCCCTCTCAGTATCTTAGACATTTAACAATTGGTATCAAAGCTTGGTTCCTTCGAAAAATCCTAATAGCTTGAGGGAGATACTGAAGATGGAATAAATTAATGAAAAAGGACAGCTTCGGACTATTCTTGAGAATCTTGAAAATTTTGAAAGAGAAAACAGAGATCTGAAAGAAAATCTTGAAGTGGTGAATGAATGCATCCAAAAATTAAAGGAGCAATTGAAAAAGTTCAAAGATAGGCATAAGGAAGTAACTAATCAGCTGAAGAATGCTAATGAAGATATTTTCAGTTTGAAAGTGCAAGTAGAGAAGAAGAAAAGAATTGAAGAGTGTCTGAACAAGTTGGTACAAAGAAAGTCTGAAGATTGCACCAGACTTGAACAAGAAATTGTGAACCTGAAAGTGGATCTAGATAAGGCAAAACTCTATGAAAAAAATTTCAAATCTAGCTCAGACAACCTTGATGAATTGATTGTAGGACAAAAACTGAGTAAAGACAAAGGTGGTCTAGGAAATGATACCGATGAAAGTTCTAAGACTGTGAACAATCAAAAGACTCTGAATAAAGGAAAGCAGAAAGAAAATTCAAGGAACTCTGCTAGGAAACCTCTAGTGAGACAACCTAATGCACAAAGGTATCCTTCTTTTAATGTCACTTCTTTTTCATGTAATAAATTTGGTCTCAAGGCAATAGAATGTAGGAGTAGGATGAATTAGTTCCCTGGTCATTTTACTGGTCAATGTTTTGCATGCAAGAGAATTGAACATAGGGAAATTGAATGCAAAACCTTGATGATGAATCAGTTTAATGGAAAAAGAGTGAATCAATACTTTAATGGCTATGACTATACCTGTAACAAGTATGGGCATAAAGCTAATCAATGCAGAAAAAGAATTAATGGAAGTCAATCTAATCAAAGAAATATTGTATGTTATAATTGCAACAAACCAAGACATGTTTGAAGAGTTTGTAGAAGCAAGAAGAGTAAGGAGACCAATTTGGTAGAAAAGAATGAATCTATGAGGAAGGTTGACAAAGATGAGATTAAGAAAGAGATGAATAAGATTTGGAGAAAGAAAGAAGAACCAGAGACTATTGATTTGTCTATGCCCTCATCTGATACAGATAATTCCTCTAAGGATTAGACCTAGCAAGGTCATAGGGGGAGTAATTATCATAAAATTATGAGAACCCCCTCGATAAATGGCATGTTAGAGGCTAGAACAAGGATGAAACGTGAAGAATCAATTATCAGAGGTTTTGGAAAAGGAACCGGAAGGAAATATGGAGGAATGATCCTTTGCAAAGCGAATTAGGGTTTGTCTAAGTATAAGAGAAGAGTTTTTAGAAACTTTTTGAGATCTGTCACATTTAATACGAATTAGAGAAGATCATTGTATTATAAAGAAAATGTTTAAGGAATTTTGATCATTCATGCATTTGATGAAATTGAAGAGATTTTGGAGCATTCTTGAAGAGAATTAGAGTTTGAGTTGTGAAAACCCTAGTTGTGGTTCATCATGAAGAAAAAGGTATTTTTATCTTCTATGCAATTGTGTTTTTCATTGTCTAAGTTGTTTTGAATTCAGAATTGGAAGAATGGCAACCCCTATAGTCATTAAAGTGTCGGAGAGGCTGAGACCCTCTTATAGAAAATATTCCTCAAAACTTTTCGAAGATGACCCCATGGGTGCATTCTCATCAATCCCTTATGGAATGATGCTGAAAGAGGATACAAGGACATATGTTCGAGTAAATTTTGAGGAATATGATCACTCAAAGTAGATTGATATTTGGAAGAATGAGCTCACTAGTGATGATTTCTTGATAAAACCTGAGTACTCAAACCTAGTTGAGAAGAGGTTTGATAGATGGAACAATTTTCCTAACTTCAGCTATGATGACAAATTTTTAAAATCAATCCTAAGTAGAATCCATGATAAATTCATGTGGACTAACTGGCTACACCTAATAACTAAGGAGGCTATTTGGGCTATTACTGGGATTTGGGATAAAGTTATAGTACCTGTCTTAAAATATGTGAAGAATGAGGTTGTAACGGAACTTACAAGAGCCACATATGACAAGAGAGCCTTAACAACAAAATCCATCTCTAATTTGGTTGTGAAGTATGCAGCTATCATGATTGGTCACAAAATATACTTCACAAACAGAGAGAACTATGTTTTGGCTACAACAATCTATACTAGGTTTGATATAGTTGTAAATGGTGTTGATTATGATCTGTGAGCTTCTTTAGTTATAGTTTCTTGAGAACTTGAATTCGATGAATGAAAGGAAGTATGCTTTTAAGTTTGGTTCATTGATTGTATGTCTATTATTTTATTTCATGAAGAGACTTCCAAGAAAGAATGAAGAAGTATATTGGGACACATTAGACTATTAGGACATCAATTTTTTTATTATATGCATAGTCTAGGTAATCTGGATGCTCAAGATGATGCTCTAACAACATTCTTTGTTGTATTCAAGAGAGACATGAATGAAAGGGAAAGGATTTTGAAGAATTTTTTTGAGAAGTATAAAGACAATATCATATTCCATGTTTCCTCTGATGAATGCATCATTGAGGTTGTAGAACCTTGAACCATTTGGTTTCAGCCTCTAGGATATGAGATGATAGGAGAAGCTAAAGGTTATGTGCAATAGTTGTTGAAGAATCTGAAGGATCCCAATGAACCCAGAATTGGGACATATGTTGAAAAGTTTATGGAGATTAATCTGGAGCAATATAAACATAAAATTAGGAAGAATCTGGAGAAAAAGCTCAAAGAAGCTAGATTTACTAATGAGGATATTTCCCTTGGAGAGCTAGGGGAGAACAATTGGAGGCAGAATCATCTGGCCCAAGGAGATCCGGAAGGAATACCTCTACAAAACCCTCTACAGCCCCTGCAACAAAGATTGAACCCAGTGTCATCAATAAAGGAAAAGGTCATGTTTCCTCTAGACTGACTACTATATTTGGGAAGAGGAAAGAAAATCCTTTGGTAGCCCTTGCAAAGAGAGGAAGGAAAGAGAAAGTGACAAGGGAGAAAAACCTCAATGTTACAGATGATCAAGATGAAGATGAAGAAGATCCTGAAGCAAAGCTGGTGAGGAGAAGAGGAGGTTTATCCTCCAGTGAAGGTGTTTCTATAGAAGTTGTTGGTTCCAAGAGATTACATGTATTATCTTCTGATGATGAAGAAGAGAAAAAATATGGTGTTCATGTTCACACCAAACTAGAATCAAAGAATTCTAAGGTATCTATTGAAGCCTCTGCAAACCAGAGAAAAGAACAAGACATACTGGTAAGTTTTGTTCCCTACTTTAAATTAGAGGCAACTCTTAATTCCTTACTATACTTTGAGAATATGCTTCAACCTACACTGAAATACTATGATAATGTTGGAGAAGAAGATAAGAAAACTTTTCTCTTAGCTATTATTCAATATGTTATCATCTTAGAAGTTAAGTGGGATGATATAAGGAAAGATGTGCCTGAAAGCATGTGGACAACTCTGATGAAAAGGAGATCAGAGGCGGTTGAATTTGAAGAGAAAATCAGAAAAGATGCATATAATAAGATTGGGTCTTCCCTGACCTTGGATGATCTGGAATCTTTGAAGAAGATTTGTGCAAAAATATTTTGGATGAAGAGAAGAGTAAACATGTTGATAACAAGGAATAAAAAGCTAACAAAGAGGGTAAGGAAGGAAATGGAAAAAGTGATCTAGGAGACACGCAGGCATCGCCATCATGAAAGATGATAAAATGAAATAAATAAGGATATTCCGATAAGTTAATTAATGATCATCGGGATGGATCGTCTCATTTCAAATCCGTCGAGATCCATCAGGATAATCCGTCGATCGACATCAGCGTCAGAAGGCGAAGAAAGTAAAAAATAGATTGTAAAATCTCTTAAGAATCCCAGAGAATCGTCCTCCGGTAATGATGTTCTGAAAGGCCTTCTATCCAAGCAAATCATATTTTAGCTAATAATTCCCAAGAAGCTTCTACAACTTTCTATGATTGAAGGGTTTGTGGATATGGAGAAGATGTCTCTAGTTCATAAAGTGATGATAGGAGATGTTATGCAAGCATCCAAAAGGAAGGAAATTCTTGAAGCACCTTAAAGAGGAATAGAACTTGTAGAAGATGCTCTCAAGGCATTGTAGGAAGTCATACCTAGTGCATCCATTGATACATCTCTTGCTCCTATTGAAAATCTAAGATTGATGTTAGACTCTTTCAAGCAATATACCTCTAGGATTAGTGAAAAGAAAAAACAAGATGTTGAGGAGAAATTTTTGGAGAAAAGGTTATTAGCATTACATGACAACTGTGCTCTTGCACACTCAAGTGTTGAAAAGAATCTGGAATCCGTGAAGGTTTGTGAGTCAGAAGCTAATGTTTTCCTTACTTATTGCTTGAAGTCGTCGGATGCCACTCAAAATATTAAAGTTGTTATGGACTCCATTGAGTTTCAGCTATCAATCATCTCTAGTACTTACAGCCTATCCAAAGATAGAGACAAGTCAACTTGGAAAGCCATCACTGCGCATAAATAAAAATTCTTTTTTTTGTAGAAGCAGAAGGAAGAAATTATCAAAAAAATTGATTGGTTGAGTGACATTGTAAGAGTGAAATTAACTTCGATTGGCAAGGCTCTAGCTTACACAAAAAAATTTGAGAAGATAAACTTGACTCCTAAAACTTCAAATGGTGTAGAAGAAACTCTGATAGAGTTGGAATATCTGAACAGGATGTTGATTGCCACAAAGGATAGTTGGGAGAATGGAAAATTAGTATGGGAAGATATTCTAAAGGAGCTTTAAGGCTCGCCATCCTCCAGTTGATACATGTTTCTTTTTTTTCTTTGTTTTAATGATTTCAGTTGTTTTTGGGACACCATTTGTCCTTGATATCAAAGGGGGGGTGAAGAATGGTGAAATGTTGGTGTTAGGGGGAGAAGTGTTGTAAATAAGGAGTTTTATAAATATTATTTTTCGCACATGTTGGCATCAATGACAAAGGGGGAGATTGTTGGAAAAATGAAGAACATCTCATTTTGTTATTTTGTGTTGTCATTGATGTCACCATGATATATGAGTTGCAATTGCAAGATCAAGTTTGTAATTGTTCAAGTATTCTAGTCTAGTATCTGAACCGGTATTTTCCTTACATCCTTCAGTATTTTGGTCTACATTTTTTTCAGTGATTACTATTGCTTATGGTTTTGGGAAATGGTTTGTACTTTCAATATCGATAATCTGCGGTGAGTTGGAAATGGTTTGATATTGAAAGTACAAAAGCACAAAAAAACTTGAGAAGAAAAATTTGACTCCTGCTACTTTAGATGGTGCAGAAGAAACTCTGGTATAGTTGGAATCCTTGAACAAGATGTTGATTGTTGCAAAGGATAGTTGAGAGAATGGTAAATTAGTATGTGAAGGTATTCTTAAGGAGCTTCAAGGTTCACTATCCTCCAATTCAAGCATGTTTTTCTTGTTTTCTTTGTTTTCATATTTCAATTTCAATTTCAATTCTTTTTATGACACCCTTTGTCCTTGATGTCAAAGGGGGAGTGAAGAATGGTGAAATACTGGTGTTAGGGGGAGAAGTGTTGTAAATAAGGAGTTTTGTAAATATTCTTTTTGGAACATGTTTCCATCAATGAAAAAGGGGGAGATTGTTGGAAAAATGAAGAAGAACATCTCATTTTGTTTTTTTGTGTTTTCCTTGATGTCACCATGATATATCAATTGCAACTGCAAGACTTAGTCTAAATTTGTTTCAGTATTATGGTTTAGTATCTAAACCATTATAATGCTTACATTCTATGGTATTTTGGTATATCCTTTAGTATTTTGCTCTGCAATTGCTTGTTGGTGGTTATTCTTATGTGCAATTTTGGGAAATGGTTTTTGGATGTTGGGAACACATACATTCAAGATATCATGTATTCAAATGCTCGTATGGTGTATCAACATTACTTTGTTGATTGCAATTTTTCTATTAGGTCTATCCTTGGCCAACTTAATAGATGAGTTGTGTGATGGTGAATTAATTTTTGTTATGTGGATTTATGTGTGACCTATCTTAGGTCCATGCCAACATGATGTAGTGTGTTAGGAATTTGAAATGATTTTGGGAAGATTTTGAGAAAGTCTATAGCTGACAGTTGGTATTTTTGATAAATAAGAAGTGCATCTAATTAGGCCGACCTAATTGATTCTTGCGAAGATATCAAATATTTATTGGACATTTTTTGAAGACTGAGTGTGAGATGATTGTGTTGTGAATGTGAATGTGAAGAATAGCGAATATGATGAAGTGTTTCAAGTCAGTTTACTGAGCTTCATTGGAACTGAATATGCACTCACTAGGTTACTTATCAGTTCATTTTCTAGTTGTAAGCCATTTTTCCATTGTAATTATGTAGGCAATGAGCCTTTGCATTTGGATAGTGAGTCCTAGCAGTGAGTCACCCCAATTTTGTAATATCTTATAACCGGTTATACTATATTGTGAGCTAACACTCATCGCGGTTTTTCCCATTTTATGTGTTCCATGTAAAAAATCTCAGTGTTCATGTGTTTTGTGATTTCATTTTTTGTTAATGCTTTTACTTATCTTTGTTGTTGTATGCATTGGAATAATTGGATGGTATATGTTAGAAAAATTTTAGAAGATATTGATTCACCCCCCTTAGTATCTTGGATATTCAACACATTCCCACTCATTTATCCCTATTTTGACCATGAGTTCAATTTTCCTAAGTCTAATGAAGATGACGATTGGATGGAATCCCCCTAGGACTTTGAGGACACTTCTGTCTTTACCCTTTCAGCCTTAGTCTGCATGCTTTCAGCATCATCTCCACCTTTCACCAACATTGATGATGGCATCTCCCTTTTGTACCCATAGCTCATTGATTAGGACCAACAGGACTCACCTATCATGGACACTTTTGAGAATGGCGAGGCTATTGTTGAATTCATGGGACTCCATGAAGGAATACTAAGTGGGGACCATAAATTTGGATTCACTATGCATCTTGATTCTACAACATACTTCGAGGAGACTATTCAATCCTCTAGTCGCAAAAATAATAAAAATAAAATAAAATAAGACACGTCTTTAGGTGAAATCCACAAGGCACCTTCTGACAACACAAAAGTAAAAAGAAAGGACATATTTGAGGGTGAAAACATCTCTAAGGCACCCAAGGATGAAGGATTGGATTTGATTCTCAATACCTAAGAGAAATCAGCCACACTCATTGAAGATACCATAGAAGTTAATATAGCCACACCTAAAAATCCCAAAAAGATTCTCTTTGCAGCCTCATTGACAAAAGAGGAAAAGCCAAAGTTTCAAGAGTTCTCATAACGCAAAGATCAAATTCACATGGCCTTATGCGGATATGCCAGGGTTAGATTCAACATTAGTTTTGCATCATCTGGCCTTGCTTCTAGACACAAAACCAGTCAAACAAAAGCTATGAAAGATGCACCCATAGATTGCCTTGCTAGTCAAATTCGAACTTAAAAACTTACTAGATGTGAGGTTCATAAGATCGATACATTATGTTGACTAGATATCAAACCTCATACCTATCACCAAACTGAATGGCCAAATACGCATTTGCACATACTTTTGGGATTTGAACAAGACATGTCCAAAAGATGATTTTCCACTTCCAAATATAGACATCATAGTGGATCTCACAATAGGATATGAGATTCTATCCCTCATGGATAGTTTCTTGAGATATAATCAGATTCACATCACTCCAGAAGATCAACACAAAACAGCATTCACTTGTCCCTAGGGTACATACTATTGGAATGTTATGCCTTTTGTCTTGAAGAACATGAGTGCTACATATCAATGGGCTATGACCATAATATTTCATGATCTCATGCACACACTGATGGAAGACTATGTTGATGATCTCTGGGAAAAATATTTGACATGTCGCGATCACCTAAGAGTGATGGATAAAATATTTAGAAGGATGGAAGAGTATAAGGTTTGTCTAAACCCTAAGATGTGTTCTTTCGGTGTGACTTTGGGTAAACTCCTAGGGTACATAGTTTCTCATTGGGGCATCAAAGCTAACCTAGCTAAAATAAAGGAAATCTTGAACATGCCTTCACTTAAAGGAATCAGTGACCTCAGAACATTACAGGGAAGATTACAATCCATTTGGAATTTCCTTACACAGTTAGCTAACAAATGTCAACCTTTCCAATATCTATTATGCAAGGGCATCCCCTTTGTATGGACTAAAAAGTGTCAAGCGGATTTTCAACAAATAAAAGACTACCTTCTGACACCACCAGTTTTAATGATGCCCATTGATGGAAAACCTCTTATCTTGAACATTTTAGCAACCACTTCCACACTAGGGGCATTACTCACACAGAACCCCCATGATGAGAAAGAAAGAGCCATAAATTACATTAGTCACACCTTGGTTGGGTATGAAGTCAACTACACTCCCATTGAACATGTCTGCTTCGTAGTTGTCTTTGCCACTCCAAAATTGAGACATTACATGTTGAACCATAAAAAAAAATTAGTGGATAAGATAGATCCATTGAAGTATCTCCTCATTCAACCAGCATTAATAGGATGATTGTAAAAATGGGTCATGATACTTAGTGAATATGACATATAGTACATGGAACACAAAGTAGTAAAAGCACAAGTCATAGCAGATCAACTCGTTGACGCACCTGTACAAGGTGATCACCCTTTGGTAGCCGACTTCCCAAATGAATCCATCTTTCATGTAGGCCCTAAATTACCTTGGAAACTCTATTTTGATAGGTCCCATATTGGTGATGGCTCAAGAGCATGCATATTATTCATCACATCACAAGGAGATTTTATTCTTACGTCATTTTGGATCACCTTCCAATGCACTAATAATGTTATTGAATATGAAGCACTTGTAACAATACTTCAAATGGTCATCAAATGGAAAATCAAAGCACTCCTAATCTTTGGATTTTCTCAGTTAGTTATCAACCAATTCAACGATGAGTATGACACCAAGGATGAGAAGTTGATGCCTTATAAACACATGGTGGATAGTTTCCTGTCATATTTCCATATGATTGCTTGTGAGAAAGTTCCCAAAGCACAAAAAAAAGTAGCAGATGCTATGACCAAGATTGGATCTCTCTTAGATATTCCTAGTAATGTGTCTCAATTTGAGTTCTTAGTGGAACAATTGTTGGTTCTTGCTTATGATATTCTTGCGTCCAAAATGGTTTGTGAGCTCATTGGTCCTAATTCCCCTTAGTATTAGGACATGTATGATTACCTCCATTCCCAAAAATTTTGGACAAACCTTTCCAATAACCAATGCAAATCCTTTATTCGCAAAGCCACCCATTATACCATCATCAGTGACACCCTATATAGATGTAGCTTTGATAATGCCCTTCTTTGATGTCTTGACACAGATGAAGGAAAAACAACCTCATGTGAAGTACATGAGGGTATATGCAGATCTCATTTGAGTGGACCAACCTTAGCCAAGAAAGTTATGAGACTTGGGTACTACTAGCCAACCATGAAAAAAGATTCCCTTCAATTCATGAGAACATGTCATCAATGTTAGGTGCATAGTGATCTCATTCATGCGCCTGCATAAGAACTTCGACCAATCACTTCTCCTTGGCCCTTCACACGATGGGGACTCGACCTTGTGGGTAAAATCCATCCAATTTCATTAAATGGCCACAAGTTCATTATCACTGCCACCGATTATTTCACCAAATGGATAGAAACTATTCCCCTCACCTACATAACCAATAAGCAATTTTCCCAATTCATCCTTAACTAACTCATCTACTAGAATGGTGCTCCCCAATCCATCATCATAGATAATGGTCATCCTTTCAAAAATCAATATGTATGTGAGCTTTGTGAATGCTTCCATATTCAACATCATTTCTCCACGCCCTATTACCCACAAGGTAATGGTCAAGCTAAGGAATATTACAAGACAATCATCAAGATTCTTAAGAAGACTGTTAATGGCATTGGTTGTGATTGGAATCTCCAACGTAATCCTACTCTATGGGCTTACCACACCAGCATCCACATGCCTACTGGCTCCACCCTTCACTTTGGTCTTTGGATCTAAAGCTATCTTACACATTGAGGTTGAAATCCCCTCCTTAAGGGTCTCCATGAAGGGATTGATTGATGACAAAGAATACCAATAGTCTCAATTGCATGAGCTATAATTGTTGGAAGAACACAGACAAAATTCCTTGACTCACTTACAGGCATATCAAAATCGCCTTTACCAAAGTTACAAAAAAAATATTTATGGTCTGAAATTTTGACATTGGTGACTTGGTCTTGATGCAAAATCCAAATAATCAAGCTAATTGTGAGAAGCTTGGAAAGTTCAATCCTAATTGGTTGGCTCCTTACATCATCACTATCGCATTTGGTTCTAGCACTTACTAGTTGGATACTCCATATGGGGAACAATTGATAAAACCTATCAATAGTTTGCATCTACACAAGTTCTACACATAGCATCAGAAAGCTTGGCTGAAAATTGTAAAAATACAAAAAAAAATTCATCACCCTAATGAAAACCTAGAAAATAGGTGTCTTGGTGACACCAAAAAAATAAGAAAATATCAAAAATAGTAAAGAAAAATAATTCGTTCAATAGTGAAAACCACTTTGGTGGCACTTTGGATAAGTACCATGGTGAAAACTTGTCAAATTGGTTCCATGCATAGGTAGTATTTGCTTCACCATCTACTATCACTATATCTACCTTTGTCCATAATAAATGCTTGATCTTCCAACACCCTCACAGCATTCATCATAAAGTCCTACTATTTCTTACCATGGCTAACAACAGCTGACATCATGTCTCTCATATCCTCCACTTTTCACATCCTTTTCTCATTCATCTTGGCTTTCCCTAGACCTAACTGGGGGAAACACCCTTATCACCAAACTATACTGGGTCTCACACATGGTCTCAAAAATCATAAAATGTCCTAAAAAAATCCATAAAAATCATAAAATGTCTTGAAAAAATCCATAAAAAATCCATAAAAATCGTAAACTATCTTGAAAAAATCCATAAAAATCATAAAATGTCCTAAAAAAATCCAAAAAAATCATAACATGTCAAAAACACAAAAACATCCAAATAACACTCAAAAATCCCAAAAACAGAGTCATAATCCATCGTGTTAGTTGTGTGAGTCTTTGTCATCATCAAACTATGTTGTCTCTGTCCATTTGCTATGTAGGAAAGGTTCATCTTAAATGAGCCTCTAAGACATTAGATTAGTCCTTTTTAGGTTTGTCAAAATAAAATCATGACTCAATCCTTAGTTAATAAGACAAAGTCATTGGTTGTGTCGAACTACGAGGTCTTTAAGTGTATGACGTAGGCAAGGCCATCAATCGATGAGTCCCCGAGGCCTCACTAGGTTAGTCCTTTAGGGTTCATCACATTCACTATCACACATGTCAAATATCTTCAAATAAATCAAATCCTTTTCAGTCAGTCTTGTCGGTCAAAGTCTGGTTGAACTATGTGGGCTCTAAGTGTATGACGTAGACAAGGCCATCATTGATGTGCCCCCGAGGCCCCCTAGGTTTAGTCCCTTAGGTTTTGTTGAGTCAATTGTCATTTTCTCATGAATGTCCTAAATTAGGAAACTCTTAACAAACTTTGACAATCATTTAATCAACATTTCAACTATATTGGCATATCAACATTAGCATGCGGTCAATTCGGTCATCTATTCAACCTTGGTCAAACTATCATAATAATTCAAACTGTCAACTCTTGGTTATTCTTCAGATATTTCTTTCTGAAGAACAACTTGTTTAATTTATTTACACTTTAGGATATGTCTTTCCTGAGCATCAACATTGTCATTTCTCTTGACATTTGAGGATCAATCCTCTCAACATCGACGTCATTCAGGATGGGTCCTTCTTGACTTTGGAATTACCTAACATCCACACATTAGCCTACTCAACATGAACCTAGGCTTCATCAAACTTGGCATATTGACATCAATACACATGACATTTGAACATACTTGGCAAACACTTTGGCAAACACTATCTTTAATCTTGTCATACTTGGCATTTGATTTTTCATCATGCTACTAGTTCCTTGAGGATGTCCTAACATCAGTATTTAGAGGAGCGACGACGTATCATGATGATTGTCTTATCTTTTCAGACTATCATGTTACTAGTTCCTTGAGGATGCCCTGTATAGGATTTAGAGGAGCGATGACATTTCATGGCCTGTCTTTCTTGTTTGTGGTTGGTTGTGACAAAAATACTAGGGCAACTGAGTTCCTTATATGAGTCATAATCATCCTTGTTTGCAACTACTTGTTCTATGTAATGGTGCAACCTTGCACACCATTGATTTATGTCATATCATGTTTTTTTGGCCATTACAATAATCCTCCCAATGATGATTAAAGCAACACCTATTAGTACTTTGGCAATATATTCATTGATTCTTTCTCCACACTAATATCCACCTCCTTCTGTCTGGTAATCTCTCTTCTTCCATCCCCTGATGGTATCCTATAACATACAAAAATATAATTGCATACATGCTCATATATATAAATTGTATTAGTACATTACACATTTACATCAATCCATTTGAATATTTTTATTTACATCACTAGCATAAATACATCATTTGCATAAATTCATTTGCATTAACATAATATATAAGCGCATTAAAAAAAAATCATACATCATCCATATCATTAATACATACAAATTCAAGATCATAACATAAAGCATCATATATCACATAACCCATACATACACAATCATACATCAATGCATTCATAATCATAAGCATAGCATCCATCAATGTCAAAAACATTATGCATATATAGAATATTATCATCATCATCATCAACCATCTCATCATAAATGACCATCATAAATGCATAGATCACATAGAACATAATGCATTATCATAGGAATCATAACATAGATCACATCACATGAACATAATAAAATCATAATGCGTCATAACACAACACATAGCATAGAGTCCACACCAAAAATGCATCATATATATAATAATCTCAAAATAATGTCACAGGATAGAGTCTCGAGGAATTCCAAAAAAAGAGCTCATAGGCTCGATGGTCAATATATAAAGTGTCTCAACATAATAACAATATCCTATGTCCTAGCCGATACTCTCCTCATCCCCTCAAGGTGAGGGACGAGGTGATTGATGCTCTCTCTCAAGGGCTGATGCTATCTACTCAAATTCAATAGGCTAGCTATGTGATGACCCAGGTACCATGGTGGATAGTCAGATGTGATGTCACATGCGACTTGATGATGATGATGCATGGTTGTGATTGGACCTGTGTCCTGATGAGTTCTATGGCTATGTGATTACCTATGTCCCAATGACTGTCTAGATGAGGTGGACAAGCTCACACTGTTGTGGCTTCTATTGCTGCTCCTTGAGCCACTACATGTCTCACTCTTAGACTTAGTGAAACTCGTATCTCGATGCTCTACTAGCATGGCTCTAACATATAGTATCATGTAATGCACTCAACCAACACTCACCCTTGCTAGCTCTCTCACCACCTCTCTCACAGGCCCAACACACAACTCTCTAAAATGTGAACACCACTATTGCACCTCCTACTAACTCACCACCACCTAGTCCCTCTCCACCCTAGTCACTTCCAGCTTTTCCTCCAGTGTCCTAATCCGGGTGAGGGCCTTATCCAACTGACTCTAAATATCTATTAGTTACTAATCAACTATCACATACTAAGGCAATGGTGGTCTCCCAGTTGGAACCTCCTCAACCTCCACCATCTAATCTCTGATCTACCTCTTTGCCTCATCCATATCCTACTCTCCCCCTATATCCTCATCCCCACTGATATCTAGTGCCTCCTCTCCCATGACCACATCCTCCTCCCTAGAGACCTCCACCTCTACCTACAAATGAGGTCCCTCTGGCTGCTCTCCCTCTGCCCGAACCTCCCTCTCTCCCTCCTCTCCCTCACCTACCTCTCAGACAAGTGATAGTAGTGCTCATGCAACTTGCTATCACACTCTCCTTGCCTGCCTCCAAAATCTCCCCCCTCCTCGTCCATCTCCAACATCTCCTCCATCATCTCCTTCATCGCCTCTCACACCACCCCCTCTATCTACCCTATCTCCTACATCACCATAACCATCACCTCTGTCATCATCCCTCCCTCTCCCCCTACTACCATCTCTACCTCCTCAACCTGCTTGGTGCACCTATGGTAACACTACTCACTAATCCACCAGCACTGGATAATCTAGATCTATCAAAGGAAGTGGCCTATGAGTCTTCCACCATGCATCAAAATCTAGGGTGGTCCCTATATCTATTGGTCCCATGCTCCATCCCAACTGTTGTGCCACTAAACCATCAATCTGCTACTTAGCCACTATCACTGATATCGGTGGTCCCCACACCATCTCCAAAGGTGACTGTGCATACTCTGTAGTTCCTACAGGTCATCCTGATACTCACCAAACTATCTCAATACCCATTGGGGTAGGTACATCTCTATGATGAGTTGTGAATGTACCATCTTCCCAATAAGATATATGAACTACCAGCAAATGATAAATGCTCATCCTCTCTCGGCCACTGTCCACTGTCCCGGTATGGCCTCCACACAAACTCAACCAAAGTATTAATGGCATGGCACCAATATCCTGTATCCCCTACTTGATTTTGTGTCACTGACCCTACATAAAGGTACACTTAGGGAATCCACTCACCTAATTTCCTCTGTATCGATGGTTGGAATACAACAATATGCTCCCACGCCCATATCATTAAGAGTGTGGTCCCACAATTGATACTAGTAGACTCCCTATATGTTGCATCATGCAAATGATGATACAACATCCATAGCAAGCACACCTCCCAAGCAAACACTATCCTATCATGCATCATCTTGATCAATACATCCCCCATCCTATCAAGAAACCATGCCCTCAAAAAATTGGTATCAGTACCTCGACTATCAAAGTGCGCAACATACACTCCCATCAGCCATAATTCTTAGCCAAGAACTCCTAGCTAATCTCATACCCATGGATGCCCAGTTGCACTACATCCTCATGCTCATAGTACTCTATGATGACCTACAACCCCCATCAAGGATCATATACTACCTGCTCTCCTCTGATCAAAATCTGTAGGATCCTATAGACATCCTCCAGCGTCACTGTGGCCTTTCCTATTGGCAACTGAAATGAACGTCTCAAAGTGCCACCTCTCCACCAGTGTTGTCAAGAGACCCCTATTTGCCTGGATAATGGGCATATAGATCACATGAAATAATCCTAGCCGCATAAATTGCCTCTTCACACCTGGCCTCACCTAATCCCTGAATGCATATGTAGCTAGCCAAAACTCTTGAGTTTATATTGGTGGTAATCGTTTATGCAAATGCAAACAGAAGTTAGCACATCATTGAATATCATCTCTATCATCTAACTAATCAAAAGTGCACAAGTAAAATGAGTCTAAACAAAGTAAACTCTAGTCACAGTCAGTTGTGACGTTCTGCCATTCACATGCATCGCGATAATCATATGCGTTACTCCACCCCTTAGATGTGACGTGCTATGGTGATTGCATCATTTGGCCTCATAGATGTGCCACTTTGTTGCACATGCATTTTCCCCCATCAGTTGTGCCACTTTTGAGCATATGCGTTGAATCAGCCCACTTTTGCGTCTCAATCTAGCGATTGTGTTGCAGTAGCCAGCACTTGCATCACGGTTTGGCACTTGTGTTGCACAAGCTCACAATTGTGTTACTTTAAACTTTAACCCACCCTGTCCCTTGCACTTGTGTTGTGACGCATCAAATGCATGCAACACAAATGCGTTTATGTGCATCACGCATGCAAATATGTTGAATGACAAAATGACACATCTAAAACCCTAACTTTGAGGCCCTAAAAAGCATGTAAAATGATAAAATTACAAAGTGGGTATAGGGTATGTAACACTGCTCTTGAGCCCTCTGGTTGTCGATATGTCTGTACTCAGCATCCGCGGTGATCAGCCTCCAGAATTGTCATCCTCGTGCAATTTCCTCTTGCTTTGAGCTCTGAATTTCCTAAGGGAAATGGTGAAAATGAATTACCTTTTTACCCTCCTCAAGTCTATTTATAGGATGAAAATTAGGGTTTCCCCTAGGGTTTATAACTAGATGCATTTTTTGGCATGTTCAAACACCTTTTTGACTGCCTTAAACTTTTCAAAATTCAAAACTGACTGCACTGTTGTTTTTCTGGTCATCAAATTGACTTATCAAGACACTTTCCAAAAAAATTCAGCCCTTGGCCAAAATTCACAAATTTTCCTGATGGGTCATAGATACTCCATACCTTCACTGGGGCATATCTTGAATTGAATTTTCTTTGTCACAGTGTGATAAACTACATTATGACAAAGAGGAGAAAAATGTAGACAAGTCAAATTGACCTAGGCCTACAAACTTTATTTTTCTCCATATTTCTTCTCGACATAATTAAAATATTTAAATTATATCCTATAGTCCAAATTCAACTATTAATTAAATAATTCTTAATTATTTAATTAATTCATATCTTTTATTCCTCCTCACTATTTAAGTAAATAAATTACATTTATTTTATTTAAATATGTCGCTAATTTCTTGTCTCTCTATAATTAAATAAATTCCTAAATTTATTTAATTATTATTTTTTCACTATTTCCTCCTAAATATTTAAATAAATAAACCTATTTATTTATTTAAATATGTCATTAATTCCTTATGTCTTCTTATAATTAAATAAATTCCTATGATTTATTTAATTATTGTCCATTTTCTCCATAATTAAATAAGTATTATTAATTATTTAATTATCTTATTGACTTTTCTTCTAATTTTAAATAAAGTCATTTATTTAAATTCCCCACTTTCTATTTTCCCACCAAATAAATAATTTGAAATAATTATTTTTTGTCGCATGACCCCACCATTCTTGAATTAAGTTAATTTTTAATTCAAGAGGTCAACATCACCTCTTGAGTCAAATAATTTTAAATTCTTATTTGATTCTCTAACAGCTTCATTTTTCATGCCTAATATCTTCTTGTCACATTCATTCTTGACCTTTGATTTGATTTTCCTAAGATCAAATCTTAGCCTTTCATTTCAAACTTTTCCCTAACCCTAATTGCTAGTTGTCACATGCAATTTTAGCCTTTGTTCTTAGGGAATTTCTCAATTGACAATCCTAGCCATTCATCCAAAATTGACTTTTCTATAAAAAGGAATGTCAACCTCATTTGTCATACTTCATGCTTATACTTCATGCTCATACACTTCATGCTTTAGACTTTATGCTTGTATTTATTCTAAGTACACTTGCAATCTTGACTCCAATCCTTCAATAGTGGATTAGGTCTTTGTCATAGGTCATAGTTGCCCATAAAAATTTGAGAGAAAATATCATTTTACAGCAAATGGAGAGGGGAAATGAAGGTTAATCGTGGAGGGAATGAAGGGTATTTGGTTTGAAACTTCTAAAGTGCATCCTAGCAAGGTTTTTGTATGTTAGGTATGAACAAGGATACTCCTATTTGCTTGTCAAGTCAAAGTCCATCTCACTAGGTACAATGCCATGTTGGTTCTTTATACCTTGATGCATCATCCCACGTGTGTTATCAAACATAAGAAAATGTGGCCCTTTGAAAATCCCAATTCCTCGGAAAGTAATCATCATCATCACCATCTGCATTTTGCATAACCTCATGTCTTGTTGAGATAACTTCTTCTTTATTTCCTTGCTAACTGCACTAACAAGGTACTATGATCGTTGATCATCATTACCATCGTCATCGATCCTGCATCCACAAATCATTAGCATATTGAATTAACATATCATATAGGAAATATATGCATCACATTTCCATCTTCATATAAACATATCATCATAAGCATTCTTCAAAAATAGATGCATCCATCTCATTGTATTTCATCCATTACATTGCATCACAATACATTTATCGCATAAATCATTGCATAACACATACATAAGCATGTCATAATCATTTTTGTGCATAATCCTAAACAATAGATATAAGCATTTAATTCATTTACATACATACTTGCATAAACATCATGACATCATCTCACATCATTACGTTCATATTACATTACACATTATCATGCCACTTCGCATTAACATATCATTGCATCCTATTAAATACACTACATACATTACATCATCATTTATTATATTTAGGGTAATAACATTTGTTATTCTAAGCATCATAGAAAAAACCATCTCATTTACATTACACCATCTCACTTGCATCATATCACGACCATTGCATCCATATTACATCATCCATATCATAAATCATTCATTGCATAAATCATTTCACATAAGCATAAACGTACAAACATTCATTACAAACAAAGCGTATATGCATCCATAATCATTCATAAGCATAAACCACATATCATTTCACATATACATCATATTAAAATCCATATTACATATCAAATCATCTCATTTGCATCATCATAAGTAGATCTTCATATAGATAACATCATTGCACATCACATAAAGATATATGCATATCATAAGGTGACATAACATAGATCTGTTAGTCCTAATCATAATGCATACATCATTAGAAATAAACGCATCCATAAATCCATCATACACCATCAGAAACATATAACATCAAGCAAGTATCATATAGCATCATATAAATTGTACAACATATAGAATTAGAACCATACATGCATAGATAAAAGATAACACATTGCATCACATCAAAATCATCGTCAGCTCATATATATATCATCAATAATGCAACTGTCATAGTACAAAGCATAAATCTGATCACTGTACATATGTGTCAATCAGTACAAAAAGGCCCATCTGGCTATCAAAGATGAGCCCATAAGGCACAAAAAGTATCATAACATCTCAATCAGGCTCAATCTCTGTGAATGCTACCCTCACCTCTATCACCATGACCCTTTGGTGGCCTGTGGCTAGCCCGCTCAAAATACTCTGGGACCCGCTCTACTCTAGGTACAGCCTTGTGATAATACCTCTGATAATACTCTGCCTCTTGGACAACATCCTTGTAGGACTGAACTGACACTATACCATTGGAGGAGGAGGCTGGCATGCTCTCTATCTATTGTCTTTGACCTAGCTCAGTGGCTACCTATAGATTTGCTGCCTGTCCTTGATGAATAGCCTGATCCCTATTAGCCCTGAGTTGCTCTCTCTCGGCCCTCGCCTAATCTCTCTCAGGTATCAAGGCCTGGACCTGGGCCTGCAGTTGTGCAATCAAAGTATCTCAAGCATCTTCTTGTCCCTATGGCTGCACCTATGGCTACACCTAAGGTTGATCCTCATCCCATGGTGGCTCCTGCTACTGATCTTGCATATGCACGTCCCCATGCCCTGGCTGGATTGGAGGCACAACTGGTTGATCCTGTTGAATCTCAGCTCTCTGTCCTCATCCTCCCCCTCTGCCTCTGACTCTCTGCACATCTGGGACTGCGCCTGGTATTGTCAACCGAAGAGGAGGCATGAACCAATCTCTGTAGGCCTAGGTGGTGCCTGGATCTACTGGCCCCTGATCATAAGCCCATGGCTAGCCTACTAGCTGTCAAAAATTGTCAACCACCTCTGAAGTAGGAATATACCACCCCCATGTGACCTATGTCATGGTGCAGGTGGAGACTACTACAAAATTGTCATCAGAATGATCTTGCGGCTCCCTAAACTAACGCTACACGTGCCCAGGTAGGTATCTCTCAATCATAGTATGCTCCCGCCCCTGCATAAAACAGTCCTGGTGGCAGTAAAACATTTGGTTAGCATCGTCGACCCATCCAAGCCGACCGAGGTAGGGACGCCAAGTAAACACCTACATCTCATCTAGAACCCTCCTCCAATAGGGGATCCCATGCTCACCGGTGTGTGTGAAGGACACACCACCTCTGTATCATGCCACGAGGGGATCAGCTGGCCCCATCAGAATTGAAATGACATGTGGATGTAACATAGAAATGTGCTCCCAAGCCCAGACGTGAAGAAGGGTCACCCCTGCTCCCAGCTCTCTGTCGTCCATGTAAACATACTCATGGAGGTCTCTATAAAGTGAAGCTAGAAGAGTAGGCCCCCATGCAAAACGGGTCAACCTGTCTCAGACCATCCACTCCTAGCAGTATCCCCAGTCAAGACTGAAATATCGCCCTCGCCGGTCAGGGGCAACAAGGCCTGAAATAATAGCTGCAATCACCCAGCGGTAAGGAGGTGCCAAGATCATGTGGCACTCAAGCTCTATCTGCCCCTTGTAGAAGACAATCTCATCTATAGCAAGGACTTGGAAGTAGGCCTCACATCCCTCATCCATATCGAAGATCGCTCAGCGACCATGAATAGGCAATTGCAAAATCTGCCACACGTCCTCTAGAGTGACGGTGGCCTCACCAGTGTGAAGACGGAATGAAGACATCTCGTTATGCCATCTCTTCGCCAACGTTGACAGCATCCCTAAGTGAGTACGAATCGGTGTTGCATACGCAATATGCCACAACCCTGTGATCTGGAGTCGATCCTGGTCCCTGTCGCTCAGATCCCATAGATAGCTAGCCAGGTCGCGTGAGCCATACTCCTGGGAGTAGAGCTCCCTCACCGCGTCCTACATCAAAGAAGTTTATCATATTAAAAATTTTGAAAAATTCTTCATCAGACACTCAAAACACCTTTCCAGTGGTGCAACTCGTGATGGCGTAGCAGTTTGATTTCTAATCAAACTTTGACACTAGACCCTAAAATAGCAAAATGGCACCACCGCGGTGCACTTTATCCTTCAGCAATGCACTTTGGACAAAATTAACACCGCTGCGTCGCACTTTGTAAATCCACCCGTTGGCCCTGAGCTCAACGTAGGAGTTTCCAAACTCTAAACTACACCGCAGTGGCGCAGTTGGATTTCTGAGCAGCCCTATATAGCACCACTACAGGCGAACCGACTCTTGAAAGCATTAATTGAAGCATTAAATGAAAGACGAGGCTTGCATAAGGACCACTAATCGGTGGCGCGATGCTAGGTGGCAGTTGGTATGTTCGAACTCGATCCAAAATGTGTAGGGGAAGCTGTTGTTGGGCCATATCGTCAGGAGGCATGTGCTCAAATCTCGAGGTTACTATTGGAGGTGTTCAAAAATGACTTGAAAGTGACCCCTCAGGCCCCATTTAAGCATGAAAATTAGGATTTTTTCACCATAACTGGCTATCCTATTAGGGTTTTGGACCCCAAACCTATTTTTGTCTAGACGAGGCTTGTTTTTCATCCTTCTATTGCGTTTAGACACATTTTTAGCCTCCCGGAGCCCTTTCCGACTTGTCGGGCACCTTGTCCTCTTTTTTTGTGAGATCACCCAAAAATTGGAATTTTCGTCCAATCTCTCGAGGGAGCATTATGTTGGCATATTCTCTCCCGCCAGGTAGCAATAGGGCAAGTTTTTAAATAACAAAAAAAATTCATTTTGGTTGAGGTCATTTATTCTTTGAACCAACGCAACGAGTGCATTGTTTCAAAGAGGGGAAAAATGTAGACACGTAAAATATACTGATTGACATTGTGCATCTGATCCTGACTACTAACATCATTTTTTCCTGAATCATCCCTTAGTCTAACCATTTAATCAAATCTCCTTATCTGATTAAATTCATCAATATTCCTCTCTTAATTGAATAAATCATTTTATTTAATTAAGTCAATCTCTTTTGTTAATTAAATCAATCCATCTGATCTAATTATCCCTATTAAATTAAATAATCAATTTATTTAATTAAATCTCTGAGTCTTATCAATTAAATTAAATAAATTAAAACCTTATTTGATTTAATCTAACACCATCTCTTTTAATTAAATAAATCAAAATCCTTATTTAATTAACCTCTTATCATTTTCCTCTCTTATTTGATTTAAATAAATCCATGAATTTGAGTCAAATAGGTCACATCATCTAACCTCTCTCATTAAATTAATTAACCCTTAATTAATTTAATCCCATCTCATGTCCCATCCTCTAGATAATGCAAGTTGCACATGAAAATAGATTTAATTCATTTATTAAATCTCTATTTTCCTCACAAGGCATCTTTTGGAATATTCTATCAATTTGAATTCAAAAATTCCAAGTCAACATGTACATCCAACAAGGCAATAACTTCATCTTACATGTCCTTTTCCTTGAGCCAAGTGGCATTTATTGCATTTTCCCTTCCCTCTTACATGTCATTTCAACAAATTTGAAATTCAAATTTATGCATTTATTGGCACAAACCCCAAATCTTGCACATCCTTCACCCATTCATAGCTTGACAAGTGGCATCATGCCATTGGATGAATGTTAGTCCCACATTACTCAAATTTGGACATTCATCCATCTTGGCATTCTATAAATAAAGAGCTCATATCCTCATTCTATCATCCACAAATTAGGCAAAGTTACCATGCTCAAATATCTCTCAAATTTGATCCATTATCATTGAGTTCTTAGCTAGGTTTTTACAGATTTTTGGCTTCAAGCTCTCATCCTTCACCAACAAAGTGGATCAATCATCTTCAACACATCATGTTTGCATCTTAGGAATTGGGGAAGGGCCAATTTTCACATCAAATTGGCACCAATTCCCCCATGGGATCATGAGTTTGCACATTTAATTAGGATTGAGTCTTTATATTCTTGTTTTATTGAGTTCTTCATAGTTAACTTTCCTAATTTAAGTCTTGTAAATTGATGTCATAGGGAATCCTTGTTTTGGCTTGCAATCTCTTGTCTAACTTGTTTATTCTTGTTGTTTTGTAGGTACCAAGGTTGGGGTTCACACATTTGGCACTAGAAGGAGGGCTAGATATCATTCTTTCTCATCTTTTCCCAAAATTTTTACATTTTTTCCTCACACACAAAAAATTCCAACGCTGAGAGCTCAACGTCATTGTATAGCACCGTGGGAGATTCAAACTGTGATGCTGGACTCATCCTGCCAAGAAAATTTGAATTTCTATCTTCACCGCTGGGCTCGTTGACTCATAGACATTTTCAAAAATAATCAAACTACGACGCTGGTTGAAAAGTGCGACGCAGTTAAGCTCTCTGTCCTGACACAGAGTGACACTGACTGGCAAGCGGCACTATGAAAGCACCGCTAGGAAATCAAACTCCGATGCAGTCATGAGTTGCGACACTGGAAGGGAGTAAAATGGGGAAATTTAATTTTAGCACATGTTATTTGATTAATGATTAATTTGTTCTCTATTTTCTGTCATTTTGTCTCTGTATTTTCCAGAATCTGACTTGTTTTTCTTCCTTGTAGTTTAAAAATCAAAATCAAAGAAAGGAGAGGCATGAGGAGGATGTTTCATCAAATTAAAGTGTTTTTAAACACTTTAGTGTTTTCTTAACACTTTGTTAAGGAATTTTTATCTTTTTCTTCCTTAGGACACTACTTTTCATTTGGGTTTAAAAAGAATCTTTCAATTTCTTCTTGCAAAGGTTAAAATGAACATTAGGATCACAACTTACTAGATTTTGTTTCTTGGATTAAAAAATTGAACAAATGTCTCTCACTTTGCTTTTGGTTCTTAAAAAGAACTCACATTTTTCTTTGTGGATTTAAAAAGAACGAGTGCAACATTGTTTTTTGTGAAGGCTTACTAAACTAAAGGCATTGAAAAAGAACGTATGTGCTTCTCTCATGCTTTATAGTGATCTTGAGAATCAAAACGCCTTTTTCATAACTTTAGGGTAAGATAAAGAAATCACCTCCACACTTCAATTTTGGTTTAAAATTGAACAAGATCTTGTGCGAGTGTGAGTGGGGGCATTATCGCATATATTCTCTATCTTTGTTGCCATCAAAGATTGATTGAGTTACATATTTTGTCTTTACTCGCTTATGTTTATCCTAGAGGGCCTGCCTTGGGGAAAAAGTACTCACCTAAGGGAACGACTCAACCGGTAACACTTTAAAGCCAAGAGTATTTCCAACTGGTATATAAATGTGGGTATTGGAGTAAACACCAATATCAAGCGGTTGATTCCGACAAGATGGATCTGAAAGGGGACTCTTTCTGTATGGGTCAATCTCCATGAATAGAAAGTCCTTACTAAAACCCATGTGCTAGAATTTTCCAAAATCCTTTAATCTATTGGTTGGTGCAAGAACTGTCGTTTTGAATTCATCCCACACTTTTACAGTCTTTTAGTAGAAATGGAAAGCATGCCATGGGAGTTTCATGGGTGTTGATGTTTGGCTGCCCCGATTGACGTTAATGAGCCATGGAGGGGATTCAGTGGGGTCAAGCATCTAACCATTCACTAAAGATAAGCGTAGCTAGACTTGTCCAAGTGGGAATCCAACAATATTGCCTTACACATCCATAGGGTTGTACTTATTCTTGGGTTACAAAATGCATTGCTTGATCGAAAACGTCTCAAAAAAACACTTAATGTCATCCAAATTTCAAACCCTTTTGGAGGTAAATTTCATTGACTCAATCCATATGTTATTGCTTTCCCTTGGGATTCACGTCCTTAGAGGTTTCTAAACATTTTATTATATCTTGATTTGTCCCCTTAAGTAAACAATAGGTAAACCCTTGCCTTGAGTTCATCAAAGTTCCACATAACATATCTTGTGGGGTTTGAGGAAATTAAGACATTGGACATCTTAGTTTGAGAACTTAATCAAAGAAAGTGTTCCTGGTAAAATGAATCCATTAAGAAAAGCTAAGAAAAATTAACTTTCATGTGTTTTGAAGCCTCACATTTCCTGAAAAAGTCCAAAGCAAAGGTCATTGGTTGAAAATCTGAAAGAGTATTGAATCATTCTTTAATTGTAAAGTTCCATAGGAAGCATTTGCATGTTCTTCAATACCTAGATCTAAGCAAACAAATTGTCTTTTTAGGTTCATCTTTAGGATCAAACAAATCACTATCTTTTTTTCATCCATCCTTCACAAACATCAAAGCATCATCTCATCAATCACCTTTTGGAAAATCTTGAAATCATCCTTAATACTAGGCTTTTTGGAAAAATCAAAATCATCAAAATCATTGAGACTAAATCCTTGAAAACATTATCAAAATCACCTCTGGCTAGGTATGTGTAGATGCATCCTTTTGCATATGCTTAGTCAAAAGCTATCAAAATCATCTAGTTTAGCTTAGTATATGTAGATGAATACTTCTTCATATGCTTAGTGAAACTATCATCTTGTTTGAATAGGTGTGGGTAGATACATCCTTCTCCCCACACATATTCAAATTATCATCCTTTGAACAAATCTATCCCTTAAGGTAATCATCCAACATCTTAGGGTCTTTTTGTTCAAAATCAAAAGCAATCAAAATAAAAATCAAAGACAAATCCAAAATCCAAAAGCAAATCAAAATCAAAATCTGAAACGTATCCGAAAGTCCCAAAAGCCTAGTATCTCCTTCAAGATTTACCAAGAGATCATAACATCCACATCATACATCTTTTGCATTATCATCATATCATCTCTTGATCCTTAAGATATCCTAAAATTATCTACTTTGGACATAAACTAAAGACCAATTCAAAGAATCAAGAGGTTCATCTCTTCTATTCTTGAAAATTGATCCTCGTTTTATGGTTCAAACTAGATCTCAATACAATAAGAGCATGGAAGCCAACAAAGAAACACTTGCTTCAAGAGATCTTAGCCAAACAAACGTTGAAATAAATACCGCTGAATCAAGTAATCCTTTGACCATTTCATCATCACAAAATCCCAAAGAGGAAACCCAAGGAGAGGATCTTACCTTTGGGATGTCTCACAAAGAAATAACTGAAATCCTCCAAAATCCGGACAACCATAGAATCATCAACATCATGATGAGGCTTAATCCTTCATTATACATGCTTGAATTAGCAAAACAAGGGGCCAAACTACCTTCGTATTTTGACGTAAGTACTATAGTGGAGACATCTTTCCCTCCCATCTCATCCACCATTCCCATATCATCTACACCCCCATCCCAAAATATCACGCAAAACATTCCGCAAATCATGACATCTTTTGCTCCAACCCAACCCAATGTTAACAAGGGAAACGCATTTCTCAATGCTCTTCAAGCACACCCCCATGTTAATAATCAAAAATTGGATGCAAACACCACCTTGGAACAAAACACACTCGAAAACCCATTACATAAGAATGTTCCTCTCACCTTCCATCATGATCCATCATCATCATTTTTTTGCGCAACGCCTCAAACTCCTCTTCTCACAAATTCACAAGAGCAAGGAGACATGTTCGGACCAGGGGACATCTTTCACACCACAACATTTTCACAAGAACTTGCACCCCTCACATTCCCACCTCTTCCACCAATACCATCATCACCCACACCACTCCTTGGTTTAGGGCTTCCCCCACTACCAAGTATCAATCAAATCACTATCCCAAATATCAATCAAAGCATTATGCCAAATGCTCAAAAATTTTCATTAATATCACAACAGACGAAAAATGCACAAGCAATTGCAACATCATCAAACACCCCTTTAACATCACAAAGCATGGTCTCTCAAGGACCAACTACAGTAACAGCACCATCCATCATGCAAAACACCAATACCACCTTCACAAACACCATTCCAAATCCACCACCACCTCCACCACCACCAAGTTCCACCACATCAAGCCAATATAATGCAGCGTTGCAAGCTGCTTTCCAAAGAGGATACCAACAAGTTCATAAACAAAAAGTTGAACAACTAGCTACTCAAGTTGCGCAAGCCGCCCAAGCAACACAAGCCGCATTACAAGCGCAACAAGCCCAAGCGTTATTGCAACAACAACAACAAAAAGTCTCCCAAGCCGCTCAAGCATTACAAACACTGCAAGCACAAAAGGCTACTCAAATGCAAACACTATTACAAAAACAAGAGGCACAAGCTCAAGCTCAGGAAAATGCCCAATATCAAGCACAGCAGGCATAAGCACAAGCACAACTTCTTGCACAAAGACAAGCAGTGCAATTGCAAGCATATCAGCAAGCAATTAAGCAATACCAAGAGCAGCAAGAAGTAGCTGAATTAGCAACCCAACACCAAGTGTTGTTGGAACAACAACAAGCGTTGTTGGAATAGCAACAAGTGCAACAGCAAGCACAAATCTTAGTGCAGCAACAGCAAGATCAACAACAAGAGTTGTTCATACAAAAGCAGGTGGAAGCCTACCTAGCTCGGCATAACATATAGATACCATCAAACAACACACCAACCAACCCACCCATCCAACCCACAATTGAAACACCTCAAAACATCTTCATCCTACCCCCTAATCCACAAAACAATGTGACAGCACAAATTAAGTTGCTCTTGCAACAAGTGCTCGATCTTCAATCAGGGCGAACAATGAAGACACCAAGCAACTTGTGTCTATATCCATTTGATAGGAGCCTACTAATGAAACCGTTCCCCAAGGGATTCGAGATCCCAAAATTTGATAAATATCGAGGGATGGGAAACCCTAAAGATCACATCAGGGAATTCCAAGTTCATTGCATGGAAGTCGCATACGACGATACTTATCTAATGAGAGTATTCCCTAGGAGTTTGGAAGGCCATGCTATGGAATGGTTCTCTCATCTACCATCAGGCATTAGAACATTTCAGGAAATTATAGACACATTCATTAAAAACTATGCATGCAACATTGCAATGGATGTTAGTCTAGAAGAACTCTTAGCTCTAAAGCAAGGAAAGAATGAATCATTCGCTTCATTCTTACAATGATGGCAATCAAAGGCCAATTGGAGCAAGTGGACCATGCCTGAAGAACAACAAGTTTACACCATCATTTCCAACCTTCACGGCCTCTTGGCATTCCATCTCAAGGTTCAAGGAATCACCACGTATGATCAATTGATCCCTAAAGTGCTCAGTATCGAATGAGCCCTCATGACTCAACCCACGGGCCCATCATCATACCCAGAACAACAAAACAACCGACCACCATCTAATTACAACGATAAACCTCACACGTGGGCAAGGAACAAAAACATTGCTAATGATGGTGTCGTTGATGCCAAGGTGGTCATTAGTGCTCCTCGCCAACATACACCCACACCACAAATCCAAATCCAACATCACAACAATAATCACATGACACAATAACCAAACCACAATCCAACAATCAATAATCTCAATGAGAAAAGAGGACCACACCAATGCAAGACTTATCCCAAACGAAAAATACACCACTTTGGGGGAACCACTTGAGGACATAATGAAAAAGTTGATAGATGAAAAACTCATCAAAGCACCTACATTTGAGAATTACCAAGAACCAGATGTCAAACCTCCTTGGTATAATGAGAATCAACTTTGTGAATTTCATAAAATCAAAGGCCATACCACAAATAGTTGCATGAGATTGAAAAACATCATCCAAGATCTCATCAATAAAAAATCATAAATGTTGAACAGCCTACAGGAAATTAGGATCTTAAGATATACACAAATCCGATGCCAACTCATGGAAACAAAGGGAATAAAAAAGACAAAGGGAAAGGTACCCACTCAAACATAAATCATGCATATGACATAGTCGTTGCCTCCCTAGATGAAAAATACATGGTCATTACCATCAAGGGCGCCTATGCCGAAGATTGTGGAGTCACCACAAGAGGCGGCAAAGTAACTATTATCTCCTGAAATTGCACCCTCGTTGAACCTGATGTTCAACACCTCAGTGTAACATTGGAAGACCTCTAAAGATGTGGGTTTCTTGCAGATAGAGGTCAACCTCTGGAGAAGGCCGGCTTCCTTTGTGTTATCACCTAAACTACTGATTCTTTGAAGGGAAAGGGAGAAGGAGAATGCATTAAAATAAAGATTAAATTCTAAGGTGATACACCAAATTGATGAGGAATTATGAAATGAAAACAAGATGAAAATACACTGGGAAACTTAACTTCAAACATTTCACATACTCAATACAACTTCTTTTAGACTTATGCATCAATCTTAACAGGCTCGATCTACATACACATCTTAGGAAGGAAAGATAAATTTCATGACTTTAAGGTATGAATGTAGACTAATAAAACATAGTTAAAGACTTGCATAATCAAAAGAGAAATACAGAAATGAGAGTAGTACAAACATGAACACTAGCTTCCAAGGTAAACTCTATGTTGTAGTCCAGATTCCAGTTGAGTTACAAAACATACATTTATTCAAGAAAGGATTGATAAAAATCACTAACTCCCTTCAATGCATTATCCGAACTATTTACAAAAAAGGAAAAAAATGCCTTATATATAGAAAAGATCTCGGTCCCTTAGGGCTTACAAAAAATATCAGTCCCAGAAGGATCTCCCATAGATATTTTTATGGAGTTAATGTTGTTTTCCATTGTGTCCCTACTGTCCATGTCGATGTGAAAGATTGCCTTCAGGGGAAGCCTTCTTGATCTTTATGTAACCACCACATTCACTTCTGCTCCTCATGTCGATCTTTGAATTCCCCCCAGTCGAGCTGCTTTGAATGCTCCTGAGCTCACATTGCTTTTCCTTCTGTTAATCACCTTCTCCCTGGTCAGACTGCCACGACTTGCCCTTAGCTCACTCTAATTGGCTAGGCACATTTCACATAGATTCTTCAGGCAGTCAAAAGCTCCTCAATCAGAATCGCATCTTGGCGAGACACTGGAAGTGTCTCACTGATGCAATTATGCCCCTCTGAAGCTATCGGCATAACATGGAACTGTCGATGAGAGTTCTTAGCGAGCCCAAAAGTCATGCCGATATCACCTTTATTGTCACCCAGAATATCAGCAAGACCTCGGGTGATCCCACAATAGTGGTTTACAATGTTTGGCCAAACTGGACACTGAAATAAAAAAATTTTAACTAAATCTTCACTTTCGGGCACCTATAGCAGCTAAACCATGAGGAATTTGAAGATGATGCAAACTAGAGTTTCATGAAAAAAAAAATTAAATTCTAAATATATTTTTTTCAAAATATTTGGAATTAGATTGCACTTATTTTTCCATCTCCCTCGAAAACTAGTTTTTTTCATAAAACAACATTTTTAAAAAGTGACGCTCACCGTATAATTCATAATTTTTTTTCCATGAACAATAAAATTCTAATTCTTTCGAATTTAGATTTTCAACTCTGATATCTAGTACTTCCACTTGGTTAGATAGTTTTTTATTGAATATTTTTTCTTTAATCAAATTTCTAAGTCAAACCAATTACAATTTAGACATAGCGCGACCGTATAACGCATTTTTTTTTTGTATGTATCAAAATTCAATTTTATTTTATTTTTTGGATCAAGGACTTCAATATCTAGTGCACTCATATTTTTCAAAAAAAAAATTGATAATCTACTATTTTTCCATATGTGCAAAATAGAGAGATTGATTTTTGTTGAAAAACCAACATTCACAAGAAATAAAAAATAAATATAATATTAAAATTAAATTTATTTAAAATTATACTTTTTGGGAAGCTTATAATAAGGACTACATACTTACAATTTATTTTTTAAATGAATTCATTTGATCCCTCAAAAGGTAAGTCAAAAGTGGTTTTTTATCAACATTTTGATAGGTGTAAAGGAGACTCCATTATAGGTATGGTTTAAAACTAGTGGGGTTCTATCCAAGGGGGTTTGATCTAAGGTAGTTTGATCAAACCCTCTTCAATTGTAAATCTTTAAATGGAACTTTTTAAGGCTTAAATCATTATATTTTCTAAACATATGTGATTTCAGCAAAAATCAGAATCTCCCAGAAATTGTAAACCAGCTTTGTGGGATCACCCCCTCTTGCTTTCAGTAGGATGTTACAACGAGCCCCTTAGAGTCACACAGAAATCTCTTCATCGCTGAGACCTTCACCCTTCGATAAGACCCTTTGGCGAGCAGCCCCATTCCCTCTGAGCTCCTTTCGTTCGATGAGACTCCCCATTGGTCAGTGAGAGATCTTATTGATCTTTCCTTTTTCTCCCCAAGCTCACTTGACCCCATCGCAAAGACATTCCTGGGTTGCCGAGACATCCTTTAGCAAGCTCAAAATGTTACACTGAAGGCTCCCTTTACTTTGCTGAGATTACTCCTCGGTGAGCTTCTTTATGTCGGTGAGACTTCCTTTCTTCACCCAGACCTCACACCGAGGTCTTCTCTTTTGCCAAGTTCATTTTGATATCTCCCCTAGCTCCTCTTCATTCGGCAAGACACCTGAGTGTCGGTGAGACATTTTATTGAAAGCAAGAGGCTACCTCGAGACCCTTCATCTTCTGTCGGTGAGACATCTTTGATGTCACCCTGAACACATTCCATTCCACCAAGCTCTTTATTTCCTTCGGCAAGACCGTGGCAAGTCGGGAAGACTTCATAGCGAGGTCCAACAGTCATATCGATTGCTGCTTTCCATCATTGAGACCACCTTCATTTGCTGAGACATCTTATAGAATTCCTTTTCCTTTGGTGAACTCTTCATTTTGGGAAGACCCTTGGCAAGACCCTTTGTTGTCGGCGAGACATTGGCCTATCGGCTAGACCTCGTGGTGATGAAATCTTACTTTGTCAATGTTGTTTCATTCATTGAGACTCTGATGGATTGGAAATACTTATGCTAATATTACCTCATGTCGGTGAGACATCTTTACATTGGCAAGACCTCGTGTCGATGTCAAATTTTCTCAACAAACTCCTTGTTATCAGTGAGACTCCTTCCAAAGGAAAAACACATATTGAGGCCCCCTTTTATCCTTCAGCGAGACCATAAGCAGTCAGTGAGACATCATGCCAAAGGTACTTTGCTTTGGCAAGGGCTTATTTCAATCAACATGACTTTTCTTTATTGCTGAGACATCCTTGTGAACTCAATCTCCTGTGTCGAGAGTCTTTAGAGTCGGGGAGACCTTTTGACTTCGGCGAGACCCTAAGAAGTCACCGAGACTCTATCCTGAAGGAAAAAACTTATGTCGATATGCATATCCTTTTGTCGCCAGGACGATGATCAATGTCTTGCCGATGTCAACCTGTAGGTGAATTCCACTCACCGTGAAATTCTTGGGGTCTTGCCGATAGGGAACACAAAAGTGTATTTAATCAAAATGCATTATGGGTCAGGGAGACCTAGATAATCTCATTCCGATAAGATCCCAATGTGAAACATTCAAACTTGATGGAACCCCTGCTAGTCGGCAAGACATCTAGAAGGTCTTGCCAACTTTCTCCTTAAAGGAAAATTATGTCAAATTGATTAAGGCATGCTTTTCAACTGAGCTCCCTGTGAAATGTCATCAGATGCATAACTTTTCCCCCTGTGCGAATGCTCCATTTGGCCTTCTCAAACCTCTATCACATAATTATCCTACCTGATTGATCCTGTGGGTGAAAATTGGGTAACAGTAACCATCGCAGGATCATCCCAGCCAAACAAAGCCCCTGCATCTAGATCCGTTCTAAATGGCTATAATGTCCTAGACCAACTCAAGAGAATGCCAGCGCAAATCTCTATCATGGAGCTGCTAAAAATCTCATTTGCCCATAGGAAAATCCTTGAAGAAGCATTGGCCTCATCCACTATCCCCGCAAACCTTGATGTAGAGAAATCCCAAGCCATGGTTAGAAATATCATTATGCCTAATCTCCTTACATTCTCTGACCAGGATTTCCCCGCCCAACCATCTCACAACCGTGCACTTCACTTGGAATCCATAATACATAAGAGAAAAATCAAAAAGGTCTTGGTGAATGGAGGTGCGGGCTTGAACATTTGTTCTCTCAACCTCATCAAGCAATTGAAAATATCAGAGGATTCCATCGACAAAGGGAAGGGTATCACAATAAGAGCATATGATGATCAAGAAAGAGTGTCTCAGGGCATGATCAAACTCCCTATTCAAGTAGGGCCATCTCTCATGGAAACCACTTGTCAGGTCTTGGACCTTGACTTGTCGTATAACATCCTCCTAGGACACCCATGGATTCATGTGATGAAGGCAGTAGCGTCTACTTTCCATCAGTGTGTGAAATTCACACATGAGGGACAAGAGGTTACGATTCACGGAGATCTCGAACCTTTCTCATATTGCAAAAATCTTGAAGCAAAGTACTACAAAATCCCCCAAGTACCAAAAAATGATGAGGGCCCATCCACACCATACATCGATCCTGCCACCCTCGCATCCACTTCTGAGACAAAGACATCCACCATTCCCAACATCTCTAACATTAAACTCATCATCCAAGAGGATGGTTGTGGAAGTTACAAGCTCCCTAATAATTCTTTTGTGATAGGAGAGTTACCACAATCTCCTAGATCACGAGGACGCCCACAAGAAAACCAAGCTTCCACATCACAAACGTCTCCTGAAGACTATCCCGAATTCACAAGTTGGGGAGACCTTGGTTAGGAGGTTATTGAGGTAGATCCATCACACATGCTATATCAAGATGAAAGAAGCAAGGGTCTACAAATGATGCTCACAATGGGCTACGATAGAAATCAAAGAGTGGGACAAAACGAATATGGGTTTATAATACCTATCATGCCAGAGACACAACCGATAAAAAATCTTGGCCTTGGATGTACCCCTCTAAGTATAACCCTATGTGGCTGAAGTCCTTCGGTTAGAACGGTTAATATTCTTCCTCAGCCAACCATAGTAGAAGTACGCTTACCGATATCCACAGGTAGAGAAATACATAACTTTATAACTAGCATTTATAATATTAGTGACGACGAGGATACCATGACCAATCTACCTAGGTTATTTGAGGATACCACCCTTTGCATGATTAGTACCCTATCCTTTGAACCAAATCACCACAATCATGAAATCCACTTAGTATACCCCCAATTGATCAACTACGACCAATGAGGACCACCAGTTCTTGATACGTTCAAAAATTATGAGGCGCTCTTGAAATTCATGGGATTACGGGATAACATTCTGGATGGTGATCATAAAGTAGGGTTTATAATAGAGTTGAACACACATGCCTATTATGGGGAAATGATTGAATCCTTCAGTCACAAAAGTGAGAAACTAAGAATCATATCCAAGTCCTTGAGTGAAAACCACACTATGGCACTCTCTGACAAGAAAAAAGTTAAAAGAAAGAACATATCCAATGGTGAAAACCTTTATGAGGTGCCCGAGGATGGAGGATTCAATCTTCCTTTAAGAGCCATTCATCAGGAAAAGTCAACAGTCTTGGCCGAAAAATGAAATCCAGTCAATTCTGGTGATAAGAGAGAAGAACATCAAGAATCTACCAGAAACAGGGAAGAGAAAAATAAAGATGAAAGTGAAGGGAATAAGGAAAAATAATAATAATGACAAGGATGATGAGGATAGAAGAGAGAAAGAAAACATAGAAAAATCCTCTAGAGAGACATTTGAAGAAGAAGAAGAAGAAGAAGAAGAAAAGGAAATGGAAGAAGAAAAAAAGAAAGAGGAAGGTAGGAAATCCAATCCAACTAAGAAGAGAAAAGGAGAAATTTCCAAAGGCCCTAAACTATCAAAGTCATCTAGAGAATTTTTTGGAAGTACTCTTAAAGGTCTTCTTTCAAGGAAAATTGTACTTCAAAATGTGCTTCCACCTCAGCTAGTTAAGCTTCCATCACACCCAGGTTATGTGGACTTGACAAAGATCACACCCAGTGACAGAATAAAACTAAGTGATACCTTTCTTAGCTCTATCACACAAGAAGCTGCAAATTCATATCAAAAGGGAAATGAATTAATAAATGAAGCTATCAAAGCTTTACAAGAGACATCCCTCGGTATTACAACAGATAACTCTTTAGCTGCAATTGAAAATTTAAAGGTCATAGTTGATTCAGTTAAAGAGTACACATCTAACCTCAAGGTTTAGACTACAAAAGAAGTAGAATTGATTCTGCTACAGAAAAGACTATTGTTTCAGCAAGACAAGTGTATAACTACACATGACAAGGTTTCAGAAACTTTGAAAGAGGTAAGAGAATGTGATGAAGAAGCCCAGGTGCTATTTTTTTACTACATGAAGTGGTCAGAATCCACTCAAGGTATCAAGGATTTAATGGACTCAATTGAGTCTCAACTTACAAATGCCTCAAGAGACTATAAGATTACATATGATAGAAACTATGTTAGGTGGGTTTCTATTGTAGATCTTCAAAGAAAAAATTTCATCCTACAAAGGTAGAAGGAAGATGTTATGAGATGTTATGCCTAGCTTGGAGACCTAGTTATTTCCAAAAATGTCTTTATATCAAATAAATCAATGGAATCAGAAAAACTTGAGAAGATGAGCATTGTTCCATCCACTCTAGAAGAAGGAGAAGAATGCCTAGCGAAATTAGAATCTCCGCATAAAACTCTTTCCAAGGAAAAAGAAATATGGGATGATGGAAAGCCTACTTGGGAAGCAATTCTCAAGGAGTTAAAGGATGCCCCCAGTTCCTGATTTGAAGTTTATATATTTTCCTAGTCCTTTCTCCTTGATGTCAAATGGGGAGAAGAGGAGAAGAGGAGGAGAGGAGAAGAGGAGGAGAGTATGTGTAAAGAATGTTATATTATGTTTTTATGTCATGTACATATATTAGAGGAAGTTGAGTGCATTACTGTTGCACAATAATTTGTGTTAAAGCAAGTCTCATTTTTGGCACATGTTGCCATCAATGACAAAGGGGGAGATTGTTGCAAGAATGAAGAAGGTGACCTCCAAGTTTGTTTTCATTGATGCCAGCACTAATTGATAACTAAATGAGTAAATTGTGTGTCTACATTGATCTAGTATTTTGATCCAGAGATCATCTTAGTAAAAGGGAATTGAATGAGTTTTTGATATGGTACTCATAAGCATTAGGTACAGCTATAAACAAGCTTCCAGCAAGTTTGTGTGATCCAGTTGAGTTATCCAAGTGACAGAAGTTTGGCATTCTTTTGGTTGATAGGGTTATGAAGTGTTTCTTTAAATAGTTCTTTATTAGGTTTGAGCTGAGCTAATTAATGTTTGTTATGATTTTTTGAATGCACCAAAAGGAATTTTGAATTGAGCTGACAAAATTTTAATTTATGCATTCAATTAGGCCAACCTAATTGATGTATAAAGATGAAACTATGTATATATGTTTATATGCAATGCAGATGAAAAACATATTGTGATGGATATGGGAATGTGACAAGTGTGATATACAGGAATGGGATAAGTGTGATAGTGCAAAGGATTTAATAGTGTTGTATTTCTTTGATCGGAGCATAAGTTTTGATATTCCAAAGGCTAACTTGATCTACTCTCTACACACTGAAGGTGTATTTACTTAGTTCATCAATTGGAAGTGAGCCATACCTTTTGTATCTTGGAAATAAGCCATGTTTTGTATTCAAGTTGTGAGCCTTTCAAGGATAGTTCATCCTGGAAATGAGCCCTTTAATATCTTGTAACCGGTTATAATATATTGTGAGCTAATCCTCACCGTGGTTTTTCCCTTTTGGGTTTTCCATGTAAAAATCACGGTGTCAATGTGTTATCATCTCTTTTATTTTTTGGTTTACTCTTGTAGCTAGATGTGGATTGATAATTGGAGGGTTAGTAATTAATTATATTAGTAGAAAACCGACTCACCTCCCTCTTAACATTCGGTGTATTCAACACAAGTGTACTTTCTTGTTGAGTCACCCCACCAGAATTTTGTTATGTATCCTCTCCCCTTGTGCTTCATGCAATCTCAGGTGTAGAGAAATAGAATTTTTCTTATTAGGAAATGGATTTATGTGAGATACATCTCATAATGAAGAACTCATGATTGACTCAAATAAAGAAGCACGTTTATCGATGTGCTATATAAATTGTTGCAAACATGAAAAGTAAGTAGCTTCAATCCTGGGCGTATAATATACTACACCTCATCCTACACCTTAAGTGGAAGGGACTAGTTAAAGAGCACTAAGTGGCTAAGAAGGATGAAACAATATGTGTTTGGGTGTTCCCAGTTTGTTGCCACTAAAAACCTTTGTGTGGTAGCCAACCAAGTCCATTTTTGAAATGCTCTTTAAAGTGGTGAATTGGAACTTATATTCTAAGAAGTTACTTACCAAGTCTGACTTGTGAGTCAAGGCATAAAGGCTTAAAGAGAATGGAATATTTTGATTGTGTTCCTCCATAATGTTGCATGTAAAATCATCCCCTTAGGGCATGAGGTAATCCCACCAAGAAGAAACATACCCACTTGAGCTAGGAATGTTATTTCTTGTGAGTCAATTTGACACATTGCTTGGTTCCAAAACAACTTAAACACACATCAACATGTTCATTAAATTTCAAACCCTTTAGTTTAAGTGTGAATAACTTTGAAAATTCCTATATTGTTGCTTGTCCCTAAGGATTTTATCCTTAGAGGCTTCTAAATATTTGGAATTATATCTTAATTCACACTTTCTAAAGTTAACATAGGGAACTATGGCCTTAGCTTCTTGATTTTCACATAATGGACTTTGTGGAATGAGGGTTGCTTAGACATATACATCTTTTAGTTTGAACATTAAAAAATATTTTCTTGATGTGGTAATGAAGCAATCTCACTAAAGGAAAGATTAAAATTAAAATGAACACCCCACACATTGGTCTTATAGTTGACAAAAATTGAGACAAGGAAAGTATTGCAAACATTAAGTCCAATTTCTATTGTCAATATCATCAAGCTCTATTACCAAAATCAGTGGCTTCTTAAGGTTTTATCACTTTAGAGGTATAGCATGTTTCTCACCATCTTGGTCTTGTAAAATAAACGTCTCTTTTAGGTTAACATACTTTGGGTCAAACATTTCATCCACCTTCATCACATTTTACACTCCACTTCACAAACAACTTTAGAAACTTTTGGACACATCAACACTCTTTAGACTTAGACAATTATCCAACCAATCCCCTAACTTAGCTATGATTATGTGAAATGGATCCTTTTCCATGCACTTAGTTAAGTTAGTTATCACATTTTGGACTAGTTTATCTTCAAGGTCACAAGTCTAATTTACAAGTTCATTAGCACCTTTTATCCAAGACATCAAAAACATAAAAATCTTTAAGTCTAAAACTATTGCCCAAAAGTTTAGAAATTTCATCCCCATATCATTCACCATTTTCATCACCCACTCACATCATTGGTCCAAAACAACTTAGAGGTTCCCTTTTACCAAATTTTGAGTCAACTAGAGAGTTTCAACACTATAAATCTCAACACACCTCTCCCATTGTAATCATAAAACAAAAAAAAAACCACACCCACTACAAGTGATCTAAACCCACAAGAATTTGATCCAAGAAGCCATTATACCCCTTCACAACAACCATAAAATCCATTAGCGTATGATGTAGAAGATTTCACCAACAACCCATTTGAGCTCACTAAGGAAGAACTCCTTGAGAATAAACAAGATCATCAAACTTAAGAGAACATGGCTTAAATTCCCCCATCTTTCATTGAACAAACCTTGGCACAAAGCTTGACTCCATCTACAGTTCAACCAATTCCATCACTTGTGCCAATTCAAACATTGACTCCTAGTCTTGCAACTAGGATTTCCATCGACTTTGGTCAAACTCTTCCTTTGGAAAGCAACACACTTGTGGGTACTCAAAACACCAACCTTCCCCAAAACACAAGTTGGACACTAATATTTGGTGCCCCATACCATTCTACCACTACCATTCTTGAGCATCCTCTACATCCACACAAGCCACTTACATTCCATAACACCACGATGACCTCAACATTTTGAGTGCAACCATCTTCATCCATCACTATGAGTACCACAAGTGTTCCTAACGTTACACAAGTTCATGTGAGCAAAGTGTCTCAAATAGACTAACAAGGGAAAGTTAACACCCTCACACAAAATCAACCCTTAACACAACAAGGGACATCTTCATCCAATCACCCAATGGGCTCATCAAACCCATTGGTTTCACAAAACACATCAACCCCATCCATCATCAATCCAAATTAAAGTAACACATTGATCACAAACCCCATCAACCAAGGCAATGCCTTGGTCCCACATCAAATACAACAAGGGAACCCTCAACACATCAGTCAAGGGAACCCTTCTAATCAATTGACCCAACATGTCCTAATGTTCCATTGACATCACAACACCAAATGGAACCTTCATCTTTCCCATTGGCCCCCCATGTCATGATCAAATGGGGCCCCAAACCCACATTCCTCCATCCCAATCGACAATTTTACAATGATAGCACAAAACCCAAAAACACTCATTACATAGCAACCATCTCAAATCAACCCACAAACCACTCATACCATCATCACACAAAACCCATCACAACAAGATCACACTCTATCTTTGGAAAAAGCACAATAAGCTCAAGATCAAGCCTTGCAACAACAAGAATCCTATCAGCAAGCCTTGCAGCAACAACAAGCTCACACTCTAGCTTTGCAACAAGCACAAAATTCCTACCAACAAGTAGTGCAATACAAACAAGCTCAAACACAAGCCTTACAATAACAGAAAGCTCAAAAACAAGCCTTAATTGTGCAACAACAACAAGCCCAACAAAAAGTGTTGCTATCACAACAATACACCCAACAACAACAAATGCATGTGCAACAACAATAGGGTTTGTATTATAATCCCCAACAAAATGTTTTAAACCCCAATTTGCAAGGAGCATATACACCTCCACCCCTACCACCACCATCTTCACAATATTAGAACCCACCCTACACACCATACAACACCCCATCATATCAAAATCCCACTTACACCTCGTCCACCATTCCACGGTATACCACATATGCTTCTCTACCAAATCTGCAAGATGATGTGTCATCACAACTCAAGGCACTCACACAACAAATCTAGGACATCCAAATGGGAAAAACCAAGAAACCACATATGTAATAGAACTTGTGTTCTTAACCCTTTGATAGGAACATAGCGATGGTACCTTTCCCACCTGGTTTTGAGGTTCCAAAGTTTGATAAATACAAAGGATGGGGAAATTTGGTGGATCGCATCAAATAATTCCACATAATGTGTATGGATGTGGCTTACAATTCTTCCTACTTAATGCACCTTTTCCCATGCAGTTTGGCAAGGCTAGCAATTGATTGGTTCTCACAATTGCCTCCAAAAAATTTTAAAATTCCAATAGATAATTGATAGGTTCATGGACCATTTCTCCTTTAACCTAGACATGGATGTAAGCTTATAATAGTTGTATACTCTAAAGAAAAAAAAAAGGATAATCCTTTGCAAATTTCTTACAAAGGTGGAGGCAATGAGCTTGCAAGAGAAAATGGCCCATTCTTGAAGAACAAGTAGGAATCATCATTGCTAATTTCAATACAAATTTACCCTTTCAATTGAAGATGCAATGTGTCATGTCTTATTACGACCTTATACCTCAGGCCCTCAACATTGAGAGATCCCTAATCACACAAGGGAGCACACAAGTGTATAAAGACAACCTCCCATCCACTAGTTCTAATGACAAACCCCACCTTTGGGTCAAGAACAAGAATGTTACTAGTGATGGTGTTTTTGATGCAAAGGTGATCTTAACTACTCCTAGGAAAGAAAACACCCAAACCATGAACACACAACAACCATCCACGCCACCACCAAGAAATCAACCAATGATGAATGTTGCAAACACTCAATGTGGACCACAAAGAACAAACAATGCTCCTAAGTGGCAATTCACTCCCTTAGGGTAACCTATGGAGGATGTGTTGAAGAAGTTGATGAAGTCTAATCTTATCATACTCCTAGATTTTTCAAACTATTAAGCACCATAATTCAAACCTCCTAGTTATAAACACAATAACTTTTGTGAATTTCACTCATACAAAGGTCATAATACACTAAATTGTTTTAGACTCAAACATCTAATTCAAAATCTTATTAAACAAGGAGACATTGATGTTGATCAAAAATTTGGGAATGTAAATCTGAAAATTTACACAAACCCCATGCCTAATCATGAAAAAAAAAGATTAAGGAAAGGAATCAACTTCAAACAAAGTAAACCATACCCAAGATACCACGGTGGGACACATTTGTGTACTCATTCATCACAACATGAGAAATTAGATATCTATCAAGATGCTATTTTAAAACAAATTCCAAACCAATCAACAGTTTTTAAAAATATTTCATACTGTAATGGCATCAAACATGTATCAGATTGTGATATCTATCCCACATATGACTTAATGATTGGGAATGTTGAAGAGGTTCCAAATGAGAAAGCAATATCCCTTATTGCACCCATACCCAAAAACTATTGTGAAGAGTCTTTTACCGATGATATTGTTGGATCTTTGTTGTGTTTATAGTTTGTCCTTGATGACAAAATCTCTTTCAGTTAGTTCTCTTTGATGATCAATCTCAAGATGGTTCTCTTTGCATACCACTGGTGTATTTCACATGATTACAAGTCATTTGATTACATTCTTTGATCTCACATTTTTTGAAGGCATTACATTTACCTTGGTTCTGACATCTCATTTGTCTAAAGGTATTGGTTGTTTCTCATTCGGGCTTACTCATTTTGGTGTGAGAATGGCAGGGTCTCCCCGATCCATTTTTGAAATGTCTATGTTGCCTATCGGCAAGACATTTCTAATGTCATGTCGATTGAATTTAACATACTAGCAACTGTCGGCAAGACCTCTTTTTTGTTTCGATGATAGAAAGTGTTCTCTATCGGCATATGTTATTCTGTCGGTATGTGGTCTCAACGAAATTGGTATGTCACACCGATCGGAGATTAAATGGAAACACATCGGCAAGAGCTTAAGGCTATGGTGAAGGGTCATAGTGAATGTGCAATGTCACACTAACTGCCGTTGGACAATTTCCTTTGGCAGGACTTTCTAGAAGTTTCGGCTAACAGGTGTAAATTCGGGGTGTTTCGGTATGACTAAAACGATCTACAAGATGTTTCCCCGATAGTTTGAAGTTACAATGACTTTTTGAATGACTTATTTCAAATTTCTCGTCGGTGAGAGATGTTCTCTTCAGAATAGGTCTTCCCGAGAGCAATATGTTAAGGCGACATTGTGTATCAAGTGACCTTTGATGAAACTCAATGTTGGTTGTATAACATCTCTCTAACAGTATAATGTCACAGTGACACACAAGTGGATGAAGACTTTCAGAAAGACATGGTGTGCTCTATAGGAGGTCTCCTTGATATCATAATGTTATAGCGAAGCACATAAGACAAAAGGTTTCTGTCGATGTGAGAACATAAATGTCTTGGCGATCTATTGTGAGCTTGGGGCTTTCGGCAAAACAAAGTGAATTCTCTATAGGGTCTACCTGATAATGAAGGGTCAAGGTGAAATAGAAGGAACCAAAGTATGATTAGTGATTTAATTTCCTTCGGCATAACGTTACATCGATGGAAATGAGAGTTTAGGGAACCCTAGCCTGGTTGCCATCATGAGAATTTTAGTTTCTGTTGTTACTGGCTGAAACGATTTTATCAGTGGTATATGGAAGTTTTATTTGGTATGTTTCTGGCTGGAAGCTTGACAGTGGTTGATGGAGCCATGGGAGTTGCAGATTTTTCTATGGTGGGCAGTTGTGCTTTTTAAGCAGTAAAATTATCACATACGTTTCAGATTTGTTAAGGTCGGCACTTAGCTAGGTGAAACAGCTCTTGTATTGGGAAATCAATTTCACCTCGACTAATAATCTTGCTAGGTACAAGATGAAGTTTTCTTTTATAAACAGCTTTGTTAACTTCAGTCTGAACATTCTCAAGTTGGTTGTTCGTCCATTACTTCTAAAGACAGTTACTTTTCTGGCATTTAAATCAAAAAGATGTATAAATAGAAGCAGAAAACTAAGTTTTCTATTTGGTTGTTGTAATTTTGAGATTATCATTCCTTGGCTGTATGAAAATGTATGGATAAAATCTGCAATAAAATCTAAATAACAAGATGCAAAGATATTGTAATTTCTTCTCTATATAGTATTTTAGGGATTCAATTATTGAATCTTTAAGGTATTCTGTAGATGAGAAAACAGAGAAATATGTGCTTAACTAAAAATAGAGAGATCCTCTGAGATATTTTTATTGTTCAGAAATATAATTTGAGGGGTTGGTGGTCCTTGAGATAGATATCTCTAAATGAGGGGTTGGTGCTCCTTGAGTGGGTGCTCAAAAATCAGCCTATAAGGCATTGTGAATAGTTGTTCAAATGATTAAGCCTGGAAGGCATTTCAGGAGTGGTTTTTATACCACAGGAGGGTTTTCCACTCGAAAAATTCTTGTGTTTCTTTGTTCCTCTAAGTTATCACTGCTTTATTGTGTTGTTGTTACTTCAGTTCACTGTTTGGTTATTACTTTTCTCAATTCTGTTTATGAATGATTTCATTCAACTCGTGAATGTTTTAATCAGAGCATATTGAGATCAAATTTGAGCTATGTTTTTGAATTTAGAGAAAATTGGTCAAATCTGTTAAGACACTGATTCACCCCCCCCTCTCAGTGTCATTTTAACTCCAACAGATATATCATCTGCCTAAGGATCATGTCAAGAAAAGGCCCTTGAGGATAATGAAAGTTACTCTAAATCAAGCTATGATCAAGAACCCCTATCCCCAAAATTTCATCAAGAGCTAAGGTACATCTTCCAAACCATCTTAAACTCCAAATATATCCTTGATATCACCCCCAAGATGTTTCTTTCTGATGGACATATAGAAATTCTTCATCCAAAATAAGAGTCTCCCACTCTTGATATCCCCACACAAGAGCAAGCAACGGTTGAGATTCTTGATTCTTATAGTGATTTTCCATCATCAAATCTTTTGAATCAATACCAACATCTTTTGAAGCAGTATCAATAGATAATGATGTCATATAATCAAAGAAAATAGTTCGTATTCCAAAATAGTAGGAACCCATAGTAATATCATGTGTTCATGACAAGTAATATTCATTAGCTATGCATTGGAGGATACATTATCAAGGAAAAGGATTAGGTATTGTTAATAGCTTCACAAAGCTAAGGGAAATCTTGTCTAATGCAAACATCAACATATGGGGCATGAAGGATCCTTATGGGGAAAATACTGTCAAAACTACAACTAGTCATATCATGAATCTTCATCCACCCATCATCTCATATAGAAATTGGGACCAACATAAAAAGAAAGATTCCTATCAAAGCAAGGAGAAAATCATCAAAGAAAATGAAGCAGTAAAGCAAAAAGGACAAAGCAAGTACAAATGGATACCAAAGAATGCAAAATAAAATCATCCCAATGATACTCCATCAATCAAAGAAAATATGGGGAAAGTCCAAAAGGGAAATATATCCATCAAAATCATCCTCAAATACAAAAGTAGGATTCTCAAGCAAGGAACGAAGTATATCTAGTGGTTGGTCCTAATTCCATGAAAACCTCCATTCCCAGCCATCATTGCTTGTCTTCCCAAGTTTGGAGAGTCAAAGGTTCCAAACCATCAACCAATCCATCTCATATTCCTTCATGCATGACACCATACACTCCATTCATGATATCCAATTCTCACATTGATCGTGTGTTGGCAACTACTCTTCATCATAAGGATTTCGAGGGCACTCTATCGTGATGTACGCATATAGACAAGGTTGATTCTGATACTGATAACGCAAATCAAAGTTCTTCAAAGTTACATTCAAGTGCTTGTATCTTAGAAAAGAAGCTTCTTCAATCAAGATATTGTTGGGACATTATGATAGTGGCCTCTACATCAGTACCACCAAGTGGTTCAACATGAGGGTAAAATTTTCGAAAGAAATCAAAAAATCAAGAAAATAGTAAAAATAAAAATCATCCTCCAGTGAAAACCACTTTAGTGGATCTTTGGGAAAGCATGAGTATAATCAAGAGTCTATATGATCCTTCTCAAATAGAAGCATCTCATCCTTTTCATGATAAATCCAAAGTTCCCTCCATCCATCCAATCCAACTTTATCTAGATATTCCCATTTATCTACATCTTGGCAAATATTCGATGTATACTTCAACTCTACACATGGTAAACTTTTGATAATCTCTTTACAATTTTGTCTCATGAAGTCTCATATCCCATATCTAGCATGATAAAACTCGATTGCACTCTTCGCATATATATTACCTATCATGGTTTTTTTTATTAAACTATGAAGCATTGCTAGACACTGGGGGAAAGTTATTGCACTCTTGTTTTTGAATAACTCTTGATCCATGTCTTATATCTCACAACATGACATCAAAATTGTGATCTAGGTCCCATTTATCTCAAAATCATCAAAAATCCCAAAACATTTGAAAACCTCGTTAAAATCCAAAAACACTTGCAAAATCAGAAAATCCAAAAACATCAAAATCTTCTATAGCAAAAATCCAAAAACATTAAAATCTTATATAGCTAAAATTCAAAAACATTAAAAAATTGTAAAGCCAAAAATCAAAGCATCCAAAACACATCAAAATCCCAAAAACAGGTCTTGAAAAAAGTCAAAAAATCAAAATTTAAAAAAAAAGTGTGCCTTGTCGAACTACGAGTCTTTGAGCTTGAATGTAGGAAAATCCATCACTGATGTGCCCCTGAGACACTCTAGGTCATACCTTTAGGATTTTTTCATAATAAACTAACAATCCATCAAGTGTTCATGTTTCATCAATAACTGGTCAAAGTCAGTCGAACTACATGTATAATGTAGGAAAGGCTAATCTTTGATAAGCCCTTGAGGCCCTAGGTCAATCCCTCTTAAGTCTTGGTCAAAACTTAGAAAACACCAAAACATTTGAAAGCTTAGGAAAAACTCAAAACATTCGAAAACATTGGAAAACCCTAAACAACATCAAATAATCAAAAACCAAAACATTCACATAAAGATTCAAAAAGATCAAAAACAACCTCAAAAAAAATTTAAAATGTAAAAAACATTGAAATATTCCAAAAAATTCAAAACCACCCATCCCATTTCACTTTATCTCACAATAAACTTCCATCCATAATAAATTTATCACCACACTCACCCTTTGGTAACACAAACAGGAAACAAGTACAACAATCAACAAAAGTAGAACCTTTAAACACAACAAATCAAACTCTTAATCATTGTCAAACATGTCAATCAAACCTTATATCAATAGCCTTTCAAACAACCTATCAACCTACCACTATCCACTAAAATTTCCTAGGATGCATCCTTCCTACAATGGGCATTATCATTGGCAATCACTTTGGATATTTATCCTCAAAATTGGTGCAGGAGCACCTTGTGAGTTTTAAGCCTCCATGAGGCAATTCTAGTTTTGGCTTTAGTTTGATGTTTTAAAGATGTAATAAGGTCTATTTAGACCACATTTGATGTAATTGAGTCACTTTAGGTCCTAGGGAGTCATTTTATAAAGGTTGCTCAAATATTGCAAAAAATTCCAGAAGTTATCATGGCAAATTTGTAAAAGTTACAAAGAAGTTGAGCTAGTGAAACCTTAGTACCGCATCAATTGTTACCAAAATGAGTTGAAGAAACATGGTTGTATTGTGGTAGAGACAAGGAATCACTTCCTTGTTGTGATAATACTTTGGATGGGGAACAAACTAAAGGTCAAGATGTAGCAAATAGAAGAAGGACAAAGGGAGGTTGCGACACATCAAAGCATGAAGGAGCATATTCAAGGAGGAAAGACAAAGTGGAAACAAATTGGCATAGACCAACTAAAGCCAAAGGTGAAAATGAAGATGAGTTGAAGCTATTTCAAGGAAGGTGAGAGGAAGAGTATCAAAGGCATCGTGGAGGATAATCTATGGCTGATTTCATATTATTTCCCTCAATCCAAGAGGGCTTGGCATCTTCTTTTGGCTGGGAGTATGGTGCAAAAGCACCATGTGAGTTTTAAGCCTCCATGAGGCAATTCTAGTTTTGGATTGAGTTTGATGTTTTAAAGATGTAATAAGGTCTATTTAGACCACATTTGATTTAATTGAGTCACTTTAGGTCCTAGGGAGTCATTTTATAAAAGTTTCTCAAATATTGCAAAAATTGCCAAAAGTTGTCATGGAAAATTTGTAAAAGTTGCAAAGAAGTTGAGCTGGTGAAACCTTAGTACTACATCAAAAACACACCTTTTTTCAAGTGATATAAACAACATTGGAATTTTTTTTATCTTTTCTTATGATTTCTCTTGTTGACCCATTCCAAGGACCTATCAATGATATCTAAATGATTTAGAGAGAAAGGAATGGGGCATCGATCATTCTTTCATTTGTTGTGCTTGTCGATTATTCTTGTAAAATAATCTTGGCGTATATTTGCTTATTTGTGTGTAGGGAGATCATTTAGAGTAGATTGTTGACTATTGTGTATTCTTTGGTCCAAAATATTCTAAACTTATAAACTACATTCCAATGAGGTTTTCGTACATCAAGGTGTGAACAAGGATCATCCTATTTGTTTGCAGAGTCAAAGTCCATTGCACTAGATTTAACTCGATCCTAGTTATTAATACCTTGATGCATTGTGTTTATGTGTTATATCAAAAATAAGGAATGACGAAGTTTCCCAATCCTTGAAATGAGAAAATCATCAATCTCATCATCATATCTAATAAAGTCTTGAATGATCATAGGCTTGTTGGACTTTTGAATCAATCTCAAAACAATGGTTATTCAATGTCCATCTCATTCTTCTACTTCTATCTTTACCAAAAATTCTATCCAAGTATTAAATATGTGTGATATATCAAAATATGCATGCTCGGCTACCCATGGTTAATGACTTTCTATACATCATAAAAGTTGTCTACATCAGACATTTGAGCTTTCTGGTCCTCTTTAAGCTGAATTGATCACGAGATTGACCCAAATTTTAAAATTTCCACTTGATCTCTCAAGGGGGTAGGGTACCAACTTAATTCCTTCCACTAGGGAGAAAATGGGGCATCAAAATTTTTTGAAATTTTTGATTTGACCAATAGCATTAATCTAAAAAGTGTCAATCTTTGAACCAATGTAATAGGTACCTCGCTTCAAAGAGGGACAAAATGTAGACACTTAAGATTTTCCTAAATGATATTACACACTTGAATATGATATACTAACATCATTTCATCTTGAAATTCATCCTCTTTTCACTATTTTATTAAATAAGCCTAGTTATTTAAACAAATGTGTCATTTTCATCTATTTAATCTAATTAATCTAATTAGGTTAATTCCTACCCTCTTGCACTAACATTTCATCTAGTTTAATTGAATAATTCAAATTATTTAATTTAAACCCTCCATTATCTCCTCCCATTTAATTAAATGTCATTTGCATCCCCTTTTCATCAAATAAACTAATTATTTAATGAGAATTTTTTTCCCTTCAACTTGCATGGTTAAAACTTAGTTTTAATTAGCAAATTACTAATTTCCTCACCCATCCACTTGCATAAGGAATATTCCAAAGGAATATTCTTCTATTTGGCTCCAAAAATGGAATATTCTTTCCTAACAAACTTTGTAACAAAATTTCAAAGTTGTAAGAAAGTTTATTTGTTTGGATCATTGTGAGCCCTTGATACTTTCTTTGATCCATGTGATATTTGGTTCCCATCCATTGATGAGAATCCTTGATCCATGTCTTCACCCTTGATTCCATCTTGACCATTGATTGATCCTTTTCATCTTGACCTTTGATTCTTCATTTGCTTTCATATAAATACTTCACCATTTGGAGGGAAATGGATCCACTTCATAAAAGAAAAGTTATGTTTCCGATTTGAATACTATCTCTATTCATATTTGCACCATTATCAAGCTTTTTCATCTTTTCATCCACCCATAGCATCATTTTAGCTTATCTTTTCAACAATGGAGTTTGGTTAATCACTCATCTCATCCAAGGGATTGGGAAAGGTTCATTATTCCATACTAATATAACACCACTCCCGTAATGGGATAAGGTTTGGAGTTCTAGATTAGGTTTCTTTTAAGATTTCATGTTATTTTATGGTTAGCTTAATGGTTTCTTAGTTTGTGAAGCTTTTGAACATATTCTTGGGATTGTAGCTTAGGGGGTTAAATATGCCTTAAATTTTTATGGATTTGGTCTATTTAACCTATAGTATGATTACAATAACACTACCATTCCATGGCTCCAATTTATAGAAATTATGGGAGGTAAAACCACGAATGGTAAACCAAAACAAGAGGCATAAAACCACTTGTAAAAACCCATGCCGCTTTTCAAGGACAACTAAAAGACATAATAAAATATGTATTGGATATTCAAGTAGCCTATCCAAATCCTTCCTTTATGGATGCTCGAGTGACCTTTCCACTTCCCGATGGAACACCAATGGACACCTTTTCTTCTATAATCTTGAAAAACTCATCCAAAACTTTTTATATTCTATTTTAGATGCCTAGGAAAGATGCCTTATCTGTATTTGATGTGTAACCTCCACCAAAATTAAATCCTCTCTTTAGAATATAAATACAACATGCCAAAATTTAATAGTTTTCTCTCATGTCCCCTAGAACACATTCCAAGGAATGTGAAGATATACAAATGGCATAGGATTACAAGATTAATGTCACCTTATCCTAACACAAGTGACTTGTGTAGTCGAAGGTGCACTAATGGATATGTTTTCTCTTTGTTTGGAGGTATAGTGAGTTGGATGAGTAAAATACAACCTATAGTAGCTTTATCCACCACCGAAATAGATTATATGGTTGCTACACATGCCTATAAAGAGGTGGTATTGTTATAAAATACTTGGTATAGGTGTTGGTTTTAATTGCAAGATTGTGAGGATTGAATGTGACAATTAGAGTACCATATATTTGGCAAAAAATGATACCTAAGAATATCGATGTTTGGTTGAAAATGGTAATTTCTTTTTAGAAAAATTTGACACTTTAGATAATGTTGTAGATCTCTCATGAATCCAATAACTACAAATAAGTTATCTTAGTGTAGGAAGGCCATGAGCCTTGATCACTATATTTGATTATATAATTTTATGATTCCTTGTGGATGTAATTGCAATGTATAATGTTAAGTGGGAGAATGTTAGGATGAGGTGGCATAACCTTACAATTATAATAAATTTCATGTGTCTCCATGATCCAAGTGGAATGTGTACTTGGATGCCTAGGTCCATGAGGTATACACTATTTAATATTTATTTACTTATGACAAATTGTAGTTGTACTCATGGAGGTGGATCCAATCATTGATGATGGTTACAAAACTCATATTGTCAGAATATTCCTTCTAGACATCTATTTTGGACATGGGGACCACTTGGACTTGCATTTTGTTGCATGTATCTTGCAAGTTATCTTGAGTGGAGCACCAAGGTTTGCATGTTGTGCATGTTAGCCATCAAAGAGTAATGGAGCACTTAGATTTGACCAATTTTGATTGGCTATAGGTTAGCCACCCATGTGAAGGCCATGTGATCATTTATGATTTTTGACTAAGTTTACAAGATTTATAGGAAGTGGGGCATATGGTGTTTATAGGTGGATTTGACCCTTTTTTGAGATACCACAATGGTATTCTCATCCTAATACGTCTATAAATTAGAGACTTTTGATATTAGAAGTTATGCTTTTTGTAGGTTGTTGAAGTAACAAAGTTCTACCACAATTTCAAGACAAAAGTATTGTTGTAAACTTATTTGAAGTTTAATACAGGCTTTGAATCTCTTTGGGTGTCTAGTTTTTTTCCCAAAATGGTTCCTTTGTGTAATTTTTTGTGTCACTTGTGATATTGTTTATTTCTTTGTATTATTGTTGAATGTGCCATCACATAGCCTTTGTGGGTAATCTTGGATAAACATATATATTTTAGATTTGCAAACACCTTGTTGAAGTTAATATTGCAATAGTTTCACCTCAATTTCCAACACTATTATATATTTTGGTACTTTCTTTATTCCTTAATTAGAATATAGTTTATTCTATCATATTAAGTTCTTCTACCATTGTGCTTTCCTTTAACATTGTTATTATTGTATTAATATTCTTACACTTACTCCCCCTATTAATCTTGTCTTTTGTGTTAAGTATTTATCTCTTTTTAAGGAGATGGTTCTACAATTATGGGTAATTCTTTATTGTCTTACTAATGATGGAACATAGAGTGTGCTCTAAAACATTTTTTATGCATGTAGCATCATAAATTGTCACCCTTGACAATTTCACCTTATGTTTTGTCCCCCCTTAAATTATTGGATCTAATTGAGTATTTAATTTTCTAAATTATACAGTCTATGGCCCAGTTTTAACAATTACCCATGAATTGAAAGTGGGAAACAATTGAATTTATCTATTACCTTGTCCTCACACTAAAAGTCCTAGAAAATAGGGCCAAGATACTCACACCCTGGGGATGAGTGTCCCCTATTTTGGCTCCAAATTCAAATATATCGGTGTCAGTAATTTAATATTTGTAATTCAATTGTCTAAATTTGGCTATTGGGATTTAATTTGTAGGAAATTGAATAAATTCCTATAAATACCTAATCATTGCATCATTTGAAAGACATCTAAGAAATTATTGGAGAAATTATGATCAAGCAAATATCAAGCAAGTTAAGAGTAGCCATTAGAGGATTTATTGCAACAATTCAAGATCCAAGCATTATGTCAAAGTTTATGTGAGTTTATTATCATTCTATTTGTGAGATCTAACCCTTGTAGGTCTTCAAGAAATTCAAGAAATCAAGCAAGCAAGATCCAAGACCTTGAAGTTATGTGCATGACTTCAGTCCTTCAAGGAAGCCATTCAATGGTGGTGAGTTGCAACACTTTGTTGATTCATCATTCCTTCATATCATTTATACATTTATCATTGACATCATCATTGTGGAAGTGGAAACACTAACACAAGGTTTGACTGAGGTAATCCCCTAAATGGCACAACCCTTCCTCTCTCTTTGAATTTGTAGGTTTTAGGTCTATAGGATATTGAAGGAATTTTGAAGACCCATTTTTCATTGTTGCAGACAAAATCCTACACCTTATCAACTCATAGAAACTCGTGACCTACAGAATTATCCAACAGTGATCTAAAAAATCTATAGGTGTAAATGAAAGGCTTTGATCTAGCATTAGAGGACTATGAAAAGATATTTGAAAAAGCTCTATAAGGATGCTCACGCCCTAGACACCTATGTCCTCCAAAATTAGGCTTAGATTTGAACCACAAGTGCACAGTATCCTACTTTGTCCTTCTCAATTGTCTAAATTTTCCTATGAATTTCTATGTTTTTTGTATTTGTATCACAATAGTAAACTGCACTATTAGCCTAGTTAGATCATTGTATTTCATTTCTAAATCCATTCTATATTTTTTCAAGGGTTGGTTGACTCATCTTTCAGGATGTGATTCAATTGCATACCTTATCAAATCCATCAAACCCTCACTACCATCAAATCTCTAATGAATACATCTTGAAACAGTGCATCAAGCCTAGGGTCAAATCTTAGGGTTTACCTTTTTGTATGTTTCAATGAAGAAAAGATTGCACACAATTTAACTTTGGTTCCTTTACAAATTCATTACATTGACAACAAAATATCATATCTTTAATAATAAAAAACTAATCAAAAAATTAGCAATTATATAGATAATTCTTTAAAATTTTAAAAACATATACAAATTAAATCTACATGGGAAATATTAAAACTCATTAGTTCACATTGTCCTTAAATTCTTGATCATTTTTTAGTATAATTGACGCAATTCAAAAAAATACTAAAAAATGTTGATTTTGGTAACTCAATAATATTAATTTTTGAAACACACTATTGTATTGTCACCCAATTATGCATTTAAACCACTCATTGCAAAGGAATAATAAAGCACTTCTAGACTTGGTTAAATATTGGTTACAATCAACAATCTAAATTTATTTTTCTTTAAATTGATAGTGTCAAGGCATCAGACATGAGGCAAAGTGTATAATGTACTTGACTCGCCTACAAGGTCATGTCATGTCTAATGTAATGATGAAATGTGGCAATGTTTTTACATGACATTGTACATAAAATACTATCAATCCATTAGTAGGGTGAGAGAAATTGGTATGATCAATGCCCATGGTGTTGTTAGTAGATCATTAATTATTTAGGTAATAAATGATAGAGAACAATGAAATTTGCTATGACTTTAAGATCTTTCATACCCCTTTTTTTGACAATACTCCATATAAATAATCATTAATAACTTAGAATAGATAAATCACATTTAAAACAAAATTAATAACTCCGGACGCCTCACATATAAAATAAATTTAAGAATAGTCTATCATAATCATGAAAATAAAATAAGAGCTTAATAAATACTTTTTGAGAATAAAAATATTTAAGTAAAATATCTAATGAAAAACTACAAAAACATAAAATATCATTAAAAATATATATATTTACGTTGAAAGTGTTCCCTCAATGAAGTTTTTTAAACCCATTTTCGCTATCGATAGTTCAAATTGCAGGATAAAGGGTGCAACACAACAGGATAGATCTTCATCGTTCATTGCTTCTTGTCGTTTTTCCTTCTGCCCTATTCATGCATTTACTGTGAATGTGAGTTGGTGTACCCTCTACTTTGTGATGCATTTACTCTCGTTCGCCACCTTCCGCCTTCTTTATGCATTTTTTCCCAAACCCTAAATTGCTTTGACGTAGACACACTCTACTTTTTGCTTATTTTCAATAGATTGAAGTGGTAAGTAATTTCTGGTTTGGAGGGTTTCCTACAAACTTTGCCCATTTTCTCTCTTTGGCATCGTTGACAGTGAAACACAACTTGAGCATAATCTTGAGATAAGTTACTTGCCAATCTGGTTTTGGATATTTTTTATTTTGAATTTGTATGATGTTAGATCATTCTCTATTGTGTTTTATTTCATTCTAAAAAATTATATTACTATTTATCTAAAGAATAGCATCGGTTCCATTGTTTTATCTGTGGTTGTTTTCTTGTCATCACTAGCTTAGGGTTGATTAGTTGAGGCAGCAAAAATAAAGTATATGTTATGTCATGGCTATCATGTGTCCAATATTTTGCAAACCATAGGTGTTATGATTTATGGTCTATAGTTGCTTGGTGTTGTTTCGGTTAAGCTACTTACACAATAGCGATCTGACTTAGGGAATACAACATAATGCTACACTAATATTGTAAGAGAATTAGATTGCATCTTTTTCTTGCTCGATGCACACTCCAAAACTTGTGTACATGCTTTTATATTTATCCCATATCATTTTTTATAGGTTCTTGATTTAATGGTCATACACTATCAAGTGTGTGGTCACTTATTTGTTGTAATATTTGTATTGAAATTTCTTAGGTTTATCTGGATTTTAGACACACTTTAGAGTAAATGTACAGATTGGAATGGCTAGGGTTTTATTTCTGTTGATTTCAGGGTTCACTTTTTTGTTTGAAATTGTTTAGGGTTCTAAAATATATTGCTTGGAATCTCTATTATTTGAGGGTTTTAGAATGTGTATTATTAGCCTTTGTTCTATGACTGAGCATTCATATCACAATTATACAAAAATTATGGAAAAAAAAATTCCGCCATAATTAAATCTATATGGCATGCATATGTTATGCATTTCCCTCTTGCACTTGCTTTTCTAATTTTTTTGTAGAACATTTTCAAAAGCAATATGAATGCTACAATTTGTAATACATAGTGTTAGATCCCTATTTGCTTCTTCACGTTGAGAATTTTTGAACTGTAAAATGAAATTTATGTTTATTTGGTGGTTTTTAATTTTTCCTTTTTTTCAGCAAACCTTTTTTTCCTTTTAATAATTTAAAGATTTTCCTTTGCAATGTTTTGGATTTTGAATTTTAATTATTATTTAATTTTCAAATGAATTTTGCATTTATTTCTCTAAAACCCTGATATTGTTAGATCTACTTATTGCTCTAAAAATATGATAGATAAACCAATATATTATGGAACTGGATTCCTTTGAAAAGTTAGGGAACATAGTACAGAGAGCTTATGGTATCTGATTTTTTTCCAATTGAAAAGTAGAAGACAACAATTCCACAAATAAAAGGAAAATAATAGATATAGGGGCATGATAAATTTGTTGTAAATATTGGTAGTGAAGATGAAAGTTAAAATTTCTGAGAAGGGTGTGGTTCGGTGGTCAAGTCAGTTGGTTGTAGTGATGGCCACCAGGGTTCAAACCCTCACTGAGCTAATGTGCTCACGGGCCTTGTGCAATTATTGGGCCATTGCGCTCACAGGTTTGGTTGTTTCTTATGGTTTCTTGTACCCGGTTCATACCTCTGGTCAAAAGAGTTTACCCCTAATAATATGGGTGTGTTGCACCTTTGAAAAAAAAAAGATGAAAGTTAAAACAAATACTACAAATGTTAATTGGTTCCTTTTGTAGACACCTAAAGTTGACCACTCCTATAAGGTCAAATTCACTCCTTTTATCCCTTTTTCCTATGTCCCTCATCCACATTAATTAAAAAATTTATTATTTAATCAATATTGCTCTGCAGCCTAATGTCCCTAAGGTATCACTAGTAGAATTTGGTAAATAAATGACTACGTGACTAAAAATTTTAGTCACGTGACTAACACTAGCAATATTTGGAAAATAAATGACTAATTTGGTCGTCAGGTAAAATCACAACTAAATGACTAATATCAGACAAATAAAAATGACTAAATAAATGACTAATATCAGAAAAATAAAAATTACTAAATAAATGACTATTACTCCTCTATTCATTTTTCTTTCAAATTTGATCATAATCCATAGAGCCTAAGCCCCCTGTGTGGGACCCCTACCTAAGTGAGCCATTTGGCTGCCTAGATTGCTTGGTACACCAAAAATACCTATTGCATGGCTTGCTGACATGAGTAGTGGAGCTGGCTTGGGTCATGGGTTTTCTCTCCATTGGTTTCGGGTTCGACAACACTCCCAAGTTTACCCGGTTGGGACTAGCTTGTTGGCTGTTGGGTCCCCCCGTAGGGGACTAGTCTCACCCCCACTTGCCCTAGGTACCCAAGATATGGGCTGTTGGGCCACTGGGCGGGGTCACGAGGATACCCCTATCATTAACCAAAAAAAAAAAACCTATTGCATGGAAGGCATTGCCTCTCAATGCAGTCTTAAGGCCTTCACATATTTTATAAAAAAATTTAACATTTCACTACTAAATGGTAATCATTCCTACATCCATATGTCACTACTATATAATAAAGGGAGGATTTAAAACATTAATTTAAGACAAATATTAATTTTATGTTTAAATTATATTTCTAATTTTTTAATTGTCCAAAATTAAGACAATAAAAAAAATATACTTTTTCTAAAATAATTTGTTTATTTCCCTCTCCTCATTCAATTTCCCTCCCTCAATCGAGATTCATTTTCCTTTTCCCTCCCTATATCCTGAAGAAAACAAAACAAGAGGAGTGGCACAAAGCAAGCAAAGTGAAGATACTACAGATACGGTTGAGCAAGAGAAGTGGAGGGAAGGAGGGAGGAGGCAGTAGAGCCCCTAATAATGTCATTGTCTCTACCCCAACCACCTGGTGCTAGCAAACCTGCTTGTGGCCAAAGGCCTCGGTCTCTCTTCCCTCTCCAATGTCAAACTCCTCAAGACAATCAGTAAGTTAAAGTAGCTTGTGTATGTGTGTATTCCATATTTCCTATTTCCATTGCTTTTTCAAATGGCCCTCTTGAGAATGAAATGGAAATGGTTGGTTACAACAATAGGAGAGTAAGGAAACACTAGAAGGGTGAAGGTAATTTCTATTTTTATGCTTCATGCGCTATTTTAATTTAAACCCTATCATTAGTATTCAATGCTTGCTAACCCTTTATTGCTTTCACCAAGGGCATTCGGTTATTTCTTCTAACCAAGAAGGGTCAAACCTTCAACCAATTAGCTCTACCAGTTTCAAGTTGCATCACCACAAGATGTCTATTGCAATGCAAACCCTTTCATATTAAGGAAATGGTTGTTAATCGTCCATTCCTTTTACTATTGGTGTGTGTTAGAGAAATTTTGCTTGAAGATTTCATCCACCTTATCCACAGCTTCAGGGATGCATTCTTTTTTAACACTATAATCATTGATGGATCTTGATAGGGATGAAATAAATGAAAATTGGGAAAATAATGGAGGACAGCGAAAATGATCCATTGCTTGCAATTGCTCATACCCGACAAGTAAAACACATTTGTTCATTCTCAAGGATAAGAAGTGAGAACCTGCTAGAGGTGATGACAAAATAATTTGTGGTATAGTAAATGTTTTTTTTAAAAAAAATTGGGTATTAGTTGTTATCAGTAACTTTGTTACCTATATGAATGCAGTAGATTATGTGGTTTCCTAAATGACCTTTGATGATTTTTTTCTGGTATGAGATTGATCTTGCCTAGTCTAAGAGACTGTGGTTATCTTTTTTTATCATATCAACAAGCTTTTTGTTTACCTTGTAAGGAATAACTGGATCAAAAATTCCCAAGGTATTTTGTATTATAACATTTTCTCTTTAAAACCAAAGGCATGGTAGTAGGGTATTTCAATTTGTGTGCTTTTCAAGTATAAATTTTGTATATGAATTTTACTTCACTTGCAACATTGACCCAAGAATTTGATGATTTTGTATCATATTTTGCAAAACAATGAGGGGTTTGCATTTGTATTTTGCAGTTGGACTTATTTTCAAGAGTAGAAAAAAGAAAGCCTAGGCCAACTCTCTCAGCTGCTCTATACAAGCTCCTCCTCCTGCCTGGCCTGGAACAACACTTGTAGATGAAGATAGGAAAGTATGGATGGTACAAAGCCTTTCTCAGTTATTGGTTCAACTGGCTTAATTGGAACTCAGGTTTGTTTACTTTACATTAGAAAAACCATAATATCATATATATTTCAAAGCTCTAGTTTAAAGTTCTATTGGTAGTGGTGATTTATGTCAATTTTGAGCATTATGGATCTTGAGAATAAATCATTCATAATTATTAATTTTATTATAATTCAATCATCGCTATTTTTCATTGAAAAATGAAATCTATTTTTCTAAAATCCCCATTTTGAGTCTTGTTGCTAGGCATCATTGCACACTTTAGTTGCCATCTTGGACCTCTTTTGGCCAGAAAAGATTAAATAGGATGATCCCATTTATATTATTTGCATATTTCAAGTGGAAATTTCTTTAGTCATATAAACAATTAACCTTTCAAAACTACAAAAATATTTCAAGGACTCCCTCAAACATGTTGTAGTGAAGGATGTGATTTTTCTAGAAAAGTTTATTTGACCTTAATATGTCTACTATTTGAACCATTTGCATCTTAGGCTTTATAAGATGAAAAGAGACCTAGATTTCTAAAGGTGAAATGGATCTAATTTCAGAGGCAACAGCATAAGAGCATTTCACAACAAAATATTCCATCTATCAAGTAGATTCTGAATGCTTTTTACTCCTATATTTCTAAACCTAGGAGATGCACCTCTTCCTTTATTTATAATTTTATTGTGTACCTTTTTGTACATCTGTGTGTGTGCAATTCTTGCAAGCCATATTTATGAACATTTCTTTTTCATTGATGTTAAGGAAAAGAGGTGAATTTATATTCTAAAAGCATTAGATTAATCACCAATTTAGCATGTCTTGGGTGCAATATATTTACTACTTATTTCTTTCTCATGGTTAAACTAACTAGGTGGTTTTATTCCTTTGTAATATATTTACTAGAAGGCACAGTGTTTGTTTTGTAAGTCTAGTCTGAAGCTAGTTGATACTTTTGTGGACCCTTTTGGGATTGGATTGGATGCATACATCCACTATTCAAGAATGAAATTTCTACTCTATGATTGGTTTTGCTTCTAATAGATTAAAAGCACAGGGCTTTTTAAAACTCCTATTGTAATATTGTTAAATCCTTAAGCAGGATGTAGATTTCTATTTTCATAGTACTTGTTGGCATTGAAATCTTTTTTTGAGAAATAAAGGCAGAAGCCAAAAATTAGCAACAAGTGTGGAGAGAAAGATAAAAACACTAGAAGTCCAAATAACTTTTCTTCTTTTTAGCACTTATATATGGCAAACCATGAATGGAGTTGAAGCTATGCTTATCTCCTTATCTCTTTAACCATTTTCCTTTGGAACTATAGTTAGATTTAGAAATTAGAACAGCATTATCAATGTGCAATTCAACTACACTTGCTTTATAGGATTCAATTAGATATCTCTAGTTATGAAATATATTCTTAGCATCGGTTAGTGTAACCAAGCTCAATGACATTGATTGTCTTTATATCTTGAGTCTTAGGGCACTCCTTATCTAAAATATCTAGATCAATTAATCTTGTGTGCTAGACAACATTAAAATTGTGGGGGACATGAGATAGAAAAAATTTATCCTTTGACACTATTACTAAATTGCTATTTTAGTTCAACAAGGTTTCCCTAGATATTAAAAACTGTCTTTTTCATAGTATTAGCCTATTAGATTATTCATTCTACTACAATTTCTTGTTTTGTTGTTTTTTTATAGACCATAACATTTTAAACTTTTTTACTTCAGACTTTGGACATAGTAGTTGAACATCTAGATAAGTTCAAGGTTGTTGCACTTGCAGCAGGCTCAAATGTGACATTACTTTTAGATCAAGTAATCACTTTGACTTGATTACTGTTCTTACCTATTAAAACTTGTGAATGTATTCACATTTTCAATACTGTTAATTTCAAATTTTGAATGTATTGTCTACTAATGTTGGTAGTTTTCTAAACAAAAATTCTCATTTCAAGTCAGGACATTCAAACCTAAACTAGTTTTTGTTCGCAATGCATCGTTAGCTGTTGAACTAAAAGATGCTTTGGCAGATTTTGAACCCAAGCCAAAAATAGTTTTTGGAGAGGAAGGGATGATAGAAGTATATCATTACATGTTTGAATTGTATATGCATGGAAACCATGGTTATTTTTCTCAATTCTATACCAAGAGGCCAGAGAAATGTGGCTGAAGGAGGCATAACATATAAAGGATCATAATGTTTTTCATCTTTGAGTTGGATTTATTTTTCTACTATAGTTATATTTTAAAGCTTATGATATGTAACCCTACCCTTATTAACAATGATATGCCACTCTGAATTGCAAGTTTCCCAACATCCTAAGGCTGTTAGTGTTGTAACAGGCATCGTAGGATGTGTTGGCTTGAAGGTAAAGTCTAGACCTTTTGTATCAAACAAACAATATTTTTCCTTTGTTTAAATGCTTTAATTTTCACAAGTCAATATAACTATTGACTGTAAATGTATGAATCTAAATCATTTAGAAGAGCATAGCTTATTTAATGAAATTATTACTATAGTTTCATCTTTTGCATGCTTTGGCTTTGTAATTTGTGGAATAGAGGTATATTTACCTTACTAGATTTCATTTATAACTCATAAGACATAGTTCTGTTCAAATAGTCAACTATGGCACCATCAACAATTTATTTTTTTCTTCTTAAAGATTTACCATTCAAATATAAATGTCATTAGGTGTTCTTGAGGCTGGTTAGTGGAATCTTTCCATCAATTTTTAAATTTTATTATAATCTTTAAGCACTTGGTTCTAGTACAAGCAATTCATTAACACTATTGATGAGTTAAAATTTGTGTATTCACAATCTAGAACTTAAAATGCAAATGATTTTGGGTGTGCATATATGGTGGCTATAGATATTTTTCCCCAAATCTTTTATTTTTTCATGGAATTGGGAATTGTGATTAGGTTACCTGTAGTTTTTTCACTCTTTCAAAATTCTAGATATTTATTGGCTTACTTTTAACTGTTCTCTATGAACAGATCAAACTGATATGTCAATTTCATGTTTATATATAACCAACGTTTGCAACAATAGAAGCAGGGAAAGACATAGCACTTGCTAATAAGAAGACTTTAATTGTTGGAGGTCCCTTTGTGCTGCCACTTGCACACAAACATAAAGTTAAAATTCTACTTGTAGGCTCTAAACATTCTGCCATATTTCAGGTAGCCATCACAATATTTTCTTTTGGATCTGAATGAATTCATGACGTCTTGAATTTGAACAATAGACACTGACCAAGCAATGGTTGGAGTTCTCAATTTCATCTTTGGAAGAGCTTTATTTTTTAAATTTTGACCTTACCTTCTTTGATTCAATAATTGCTCTAATTTAAATGACAATTATAATAGTTAAGAACTTAAGAATATTGTAGCAATGTGAGATGCACATTTTCTTATGAAATACACCCACTCATGTAGTTTTATAGGCATATTTTAAGATCTTAAAGATAATACCTATATGTGTGCAATGCATTCAAGGCTTGCCAAAGGGTGCTTTGCGACGTATCATTCTATCAGCTTCTAGAGGAGCATTTATGTGTGTAAAAATTTACTTTGCTTAGCAAGTTTATGTGTACCATATTCTTCTTTCAACACACTCAAGAATAAGTACATAGATTATTTACTTTATCGATTAAAATATGATTTTGTTTTTGGATTATGCCAAGTTAATTATTAAAATGTCTATTGCTATCCAGTTATCTTCCATGACATTATTTTCCCATCTATGTGAATTCAAGTGATGAGAAAAATTAGGAAGTAAACCTATGTATCTCTATTATATCCTAGAGGAAAATATAGCCTTTTGCACCGTGGCAACTAGTAGGGACTCAGAAGCCAGATGTAATTACATGTAACTATGTTGGTAGAAATAGATATTTGAGGTTTAGATCTTGTAGTAATTTCAACATTTTTCAATGTTACATGTAACATATTTTCCATCTACAAATTTATATAGTTGATTATCCACATGGATGGTTATATGCTCTGGATGTTTCACAATGTTGTAAATATTGATGCTACCATGTTTGGTGGTGCTTACCACATTATATTCACTACCTTTTAATATGCATGCAATTTAGAGTAATGAGGATTGGGCTTGGAGTTTGAAGTTGTCTTGTGTAGGTGGCCTAAATGGGCATAGTGGCTGATTAAGATAGTCCACTTTTGATAGTTCTTCTATTAGAGTTGTTTATGTTGGTGAAAGGGGTTTGGGTCATGTATTTTAATGTTGTGTCAAGTGTTTTTTGAATTCAATAAGAGGTGTGTGTGCCTTAATCTTAGTTTGAGTACTTTGAAATGGGGTTTTGTGAAGAATGTGGAGTCCTAGTTGCAAGGATAGTCAAGAATTGGTTGTGTTTCTAACAAGTTGAGTTTGGTGAAGATTCTTGTGCTCCTACATTGCATCAATATCCTTCTTTAATAGATTAGTCAAGAGTGGTTTCTAGAACTCCCAAATTTCTAATGGAACTTTCCAATGATTGTGAGGAATACACATCACCACTATGAACAAGTGAGCATGCTTTCATCGGTCTATCGGTGGAGCTATGGGGGGAGTTCCCCCAATGTAGTAATGTTAGGCCGATAGTGACACTATCAACCTAACATTACTACATTAGGGGAACTCCCCTCATAGCTCCACTAATAGATCGATGAAAGCATATTGGCAGCACTAGAACATATCGACAAAAGATATCACAATGTCCCACTAATTTTTTGCCACTCAAAAAATCATGAAAATGAGGTGTTCCATGGATTTTTGTATGGTTTCAGAAGCCTTAAATTGGTGCTTGTGGCAGACGTACTGCCCCTCAACCTTGCCCTATACCGCGATGAGGAGAATGCCAGGGGCACTACCCCTAGACCCCGTGAGGGGCACTACCTCTCAACCCCGCTAGGGTGCTGCCCCCAAACCCTCGCGAGGGGCACTACCCCTCGACCCTATTGGGGGCACTATCCCCAGACCCCCGCAAGTGGCACTGCCCCTCAACCCCACTGGGGGTGTTGCCCCTAGACCCCCACAAGGGGAACTACCCCTTAACCCCATTAGGGGTGTTTTCAATCCTAGCTTTGGAAGATCTAATGATAGTCAAGTAAGCTACAATGTTGTAATCAATTACAACTATAAGACAGGTCACATGCTTGACATTAGGGAAGAAGGTTAAGTAAGGGTTTTCAATGCTTATTTGTAGAATCTAGTGACCACTATCAATGCAAATGTTTGGAGTTGATATTAAGAAGTATGTACAGCCCTCATCCACTAAACCTCCATGGCTACATGCACAAAGAATACAAACAAAGCTTACAATGTTAGGATATGTTTTAGAGTGCTTCATTAATTCAAATATTTTGAGAGCATCCTTAATGCAAAATCCATTTTGTGCATATCCTACAATTATTGCATTCTCTGAGATGACATCTCTTTGAGGCATTCCATCAAAGAGTTCAAATGCCTTGTGTACATTTCCACATTTTGCATACATGTCTAATAGAGCATTTTCGACCATAATATCTAACAAAAATCCCCCATCTATTATGCTCTGATGGATGTTCATACCCTGCTCCAAAGCTCCCATTTTGGCACATGCAGGTAGGATGCTAGCATACATTGTGGAATTTGGCTTCACACCTGCTAATTGCATTTTCTTGAAAATTTCTAAATCCTTTTCATCAAATCCATTTTTTGCATATCCCGTAATCATTGTATTCCATGACATGGAATCTCTTTCATGCATTCTATCAAACAATTCACATGCCTTGTATATGCTTCCATATTTTGCATAAATGTCTACTAGGGTAGTTGCAACTATAACATCTGACAAAATTGGTCTATTATTTATTCTTTTATGGATGTTCATACCCTATTCCAAAGTCCCCATTTTACTACAGGCAGGAAAGATGCTGGAAAAGGTTGTGGAATTTTGCTTTATACCTGCCAATTGCATTTGCATGAAAGTTTCTAAAACATTTTCAACAAATCCATTTTGTGCATATCCAATAGTAATTGCAATCCAAGAGATGACATCTCTTCGAGGCATTCTATCAAAAACTTCACATGCTTTCTCTATGCTTCCAAATTTTGCATACATGTCAACCAAAGCATTTCCAACTATAATATCAAACAAAAAACCCCCTTCTATTATGCTTTGATGGATGTCCATACCCTATTCCAAAGCTTCCATTTTGAAGCAGGCATACATTTATATCAGATGTCCTCTATAGTGCTTTACAATGCTTGGCAAGGTTATTTCTTAAGAATGAAGTAACAAATTTATAACCTATCAACAAATGTGGTTGAAATTTGCAGGCAATAAATTTGGATTTTGATGAACACAAAGGATGAATAGTTATTAGAAGGGTAAATTTTGGTACTATGCACAAAGGTATGTAGATAAACGTAAAGGCTATTTTAGATAACAGAAATACAATAAAATTGATGCCACGAATAACCCTTATATTAGATATATTCCAACAAATGTGGAGTTGAGATGTGGGAAAGTGTTGTTTTATATGGTTGGTTGAAGATAGTGCTAGAAAACTTGTTTGCATGACATTTCTTATGAACTATGGGAAAAATTTATGTTCAATATATTATGCAAATAAAAATAGAGAATTCTTATTACAGAATTCACAATGATAAAGAAATTCCCAAAATTTATATAAGAAAATCTCAATACCAGAGTAATGGAAAATCTACAGAGTAGGCTACCTGTTGGCTACTTATTTTATAGCTTTTTTATTGAACAAGGTGAAGGTTATCATCTATTCCATAGAATCTTTTCTTAAATGTATTTCCCACTACTACATTTTGGCTTCTAGGATTTGTTCTGTATGAGTTATGTATAATGTTGTACTTTGTAGTTAAGGTCATTTTACTTGAATCCTAGTTGAATCATTTGTTTCTTAACATTGCATCTTTCAGCAATGTCTTGGACTCTTAGTTTTAAAGGATGCTTTTACAAAACACCTTTTCCTATTACAAAATTAGACTTTAGTAATTGATTTCCAAATGAATCTCAAATGAAAGAGATAAGATTTTATATTCCTATTCCATATCAACAATATATGAACAAAGGAAACTATACACGCACACACACACACACACATATATGAACAAAGGAATATATATACTGACATCCAATTCACTTTCTACACAGCCCAATAATGGCAGCAATAAAAATACTCAGAAAATGTATTTCAGACTTGTACAGGTGGATAATGAGACAATGTAATGAACAGATATGAAGTGTTTGAACTCAGAAAATGATACAATGACTAATTAAACACAATATATGTTTCCAGAATCTACAACAACACTAACCTATGTTTACATTAATTTTTTGTTCATTTATTACATAGATAGCAAGAATCCCAACCTGGTCTGGATGTTGGAGTTGAGACAGTGTTGTAAGTGACCTAGTAATAGATTTTACCCTTGAATAAGGGTAGAGACCAACCTTCTAAACCTTCTTGAAGCCACATGCCTGGCTGGTGATGGTCATCAACTATGCTTTGTCTTTGCCACTAAAGCAAGTCCACAGAATGAAATTTCTCTATCTTAAAATGTAAAAGCATTTTTGCAAATAGTCTATAAGTTTGCATTTCCAATACCTTGTATACCTATCAAACGTGGTTTTCTAAATGTTGAAATAGTTTCATTCCCAGTTAAAAAATTCTCGTAAGAGCAACAAAAAAATGTCTTTATATTGATGTTTAATAAAAAAATATGAAAGTATTGCTTTGGAATTGCCTGAAATGCTTTTATTTTTTGCAAAGTAGTAGAGTTTGAGGCAAGAATAGAATTTTAACAGTGTTTGTTGTTTCCTCTCTTTAATGTGATAATTTTGTATCTTTTTGATGGTCATGTAACTGGATTGCCTTTGTCAGGTTTTTGAGAATGGGAATCCCAATGCAAAATAAATAGTCCTTGCAAACATGGCAACAACTTTTTATCGGATTCTGGTACAATTTGAGGTTTGTTAATTTAAATAATCTCTATGCAATTTTTTATGCTTTAGTTCCTAAATGATGTAAAGAAAAAACAATTAACACATTACACTATATTTACTCATTTGAATAAATGCATAATTTATTCGATTTCTTCCTTTATTTCAGGATCCTTTCACATTTTCTAATTATCACAAAGCAATACGAGATCCTTTTGATTACTACATGTTTGGAAAAAATTACATTCAACCATTGATTGATTTCAGGTATTGTTGTTGTGATTCTCAAGAAGTTTTATGTTCTTTTTTTTAATCTGATAGGATTAACTGTATCTCATAGGAGGGTTTCTGATTGTAGATTTAAGTAGTAGTTGATCACCCCTAATAATATAGAGGTAGATTAATTTTCCTCATGCTTTTTCCATTGAATTTGTTTTCTATTAACTATGTAGTTTTGAAAAATGAACGATAAGGTTATTTTGATTTCTAAGACTAAAAATGACATGCTTGAGTAAATTTTTGAATGTAAGGGAGGTTGTCTATATGTTAGGATTGCTAGGGAAATTGGATTGCTCAGCAAGAATATATTTCTAAATGAATTTAGCTCTAACTCTATGGGAAAGATGATAGTTCGATAGACATACACAATTCTACCTGCATGGAAGTGATGACAGTTGCATGGAACATCTAAAGAGGTTCCAGATATGCTAGAGGAAAGCTACAAGGAAACTAAACTGATAAAGTTTAAAGTTTATTTTCCTTTCTTAGTTGTTGAGTCTAATTAATAAGTTTAATGTTGTGTTGCAACTTGCCTGAGTTGAGTATGTTGATATGATAAAGGCTAGCATTTTCGATCCTCTAAAATTTATTAGAATTGCATTAGTTGATGCAGAAAGGTAAAACTATTTATCTTTAATATAATTAGTGGAACTTGCAACTACAATATCTGATAAAAATCTACTTCCAAATATGCTTTTGATGTGCAAATTTTGAAACCTTATTTTCAGGCTGCAGCTCCAAATTGGAGAAGTAAAAGGTGAATACCAGCAAGGAAGATTTTGGAGGAGTCAAGACCAATAGTGGTGGGAAAGTTATGGATTTTCAAGGGGATTAAATGGGTCGATCCCCTATACGAGGTCACTACCCTTCCAAAAGGATTGTAGTTAAGGAAGGGGAAAACAATATAAGTATATGAAATAGGAGTATTATGTTTATATAGTGTCTATAAGTTGTACAATGTCACTGAGACATTGAATGTAACCAATGAGATTTTTATTTGCCAATGAGGCTTAATAAAGTAAATTTTCAGAGTGGTTTTTTCTCCACTCATAAATATTGTGTTGTGGCTCCTCTTGATTTGTAATCTATTTTTGTTTGTATCTGATCAATCATATTTGTTCAAGCATTTTAGTCTTCATTTCATGGTGCTTCTTCAACACTTGAATATATATGATACTTGAAGTTATATGCATTAATTTGTGAGGATTAATTAAGTTAGATTTGATTTGTAATGACTAAATACATGACTAAATTAATGGCTAAATATATGACTAAAGTAATGACTAAATAAATGACTAAAGTAATGACTAAATAAATGACTACCATAACTAAAGTAATGACTAGTTAACAATAATCAATGACTAAATTAATGACTAAATCAATGACCAAATCAATGACCAAATTAATGACCAAATCAATGACCAAATCAATGACTAAATAAACAACCAAATAAATGACTAAATCAATGACCAAATCAATGACTAAATAAATGACTAAATAAATGACTAAAATAGTTTAGTCATAAATTTGGTGGTGTTATAAATGACTATAAATAAACCACTAAAATAGTCACGTGATTAAAATTAATGACTAAATATATGACCAAATCAATGACTAAATAAACAACCAAATAAATGACTAAATCAATGACCAAATCAATGACTAAATAAATGACTAAAATGGTTTAGTCATAAATTTGGTGGTGTTATAAATGACTACAAATAAACCACTAATATTCACGTGACTAAACTTAGTCATTTATATACAATTTTTAGTAGTTTATTTAATCATATATTGTTGTTTGTGTACTAGTGTTTTTAATAAATCAATTGAATACATTACCCCTTTCATCTCTAAATTAAATAAATACCCCAATTTATTTAATTTAGTCACTTTAGCCTTTATGAATTAAATCTATTTTTAATTCAAATTCTTCTCTCTCCTCATGTCACATCCTTCATAATCCTCTCTAATTCAGATTAATTTAATTAATGTATGATTAGGATATGCACATCCTTAATCATCATTAGGGTCACATCCTACATCACCTCCCACTTGCCTCTAATCTATCATTAATTCATCTAATCAGATATTTGCACAACCTTAATCACATGATTAACCAAACCTAACCTTGATGCCAATTATGGCATGTGTCCTAGAAGTCAACCCTATTAAATGCTTTCTTCTTTTAATGTACCCCCTTCCCCATGTGAATTTTTAATTCACATTTAATCTCCCAAGGCATTTTAAAGAATTTAAAATTCTTTATCCCATCCCCATGAGGATTTTTGAGGAATTTTTAATTCCTCACATGTCCTCTCAAGCAAATGTGGACAAGGACCTCCTTTATGAGGATATTTTATCCCTTTCCAAGGTACAACCTAGTACCTCCATGTCATGTCCACATCAACCTCTCTTTTACATCTCATCTACCACATGTCAAGATGTGAGGGCTTGTGAATTCTCAACTCACCCTAACCCTTGATCTCATCCACCTTGGCTCAATCTGGGCCCTTCATTCATTTAGAGGAACTTCCCCTAAAAATGGTGGAATTGTGAGCCCATTTGCATTATCCATAATCAAGAACACTTAGCATTCTAGCACTCAAGCATCCAATCATCCTCCATTGTTGCAGTCATCATAGAGCTCTCATGTTGCATCCATTCAACTACCCACATCCACCATTACATTCTTCTTCACTTTAGCATCATTTAGAGCATCATTTTGATCCATTTTTCCATTAAGGAGCACACATATCAAGCAATCAAAGGGCCAACCAAGACCATCATCTAAACAAGGTAAAGGGTTTCAATTTCATTGTATATATTTTATTTAGATTAAACTAGGTCTAATTTGAGTGTGTGTTTGTGTTCTTTCATTTGCATCTCCTTTAATTGTTTTGCATTTTTAGGGATAGAAACACTTGCACACATTTCTAACACACCCAATGGGACCCACATCACAGTTCATTATTACTTTGTGTTTGTTGCTTAAAATTTTCTAGGCTTGGATCTTAAATGTAGGGGTGAATCCACCCCCAAGGGGTGAATTTTCTAGATACAGAGGTAGATCCGCATTAGACATAGGTGAACACGATCCCGCCCTTCTGTAAAAGGGGCGGACTTGCAGCTATAGGAGAAATCATTGGACACAGAGGGAGATATGTGTAGAGCTACCAAAAAGGGTGATATTGTTGAGTACAGAGGTGAACAAGCACTAGTTACAAAGGTGGAATTGAATATGCCCCTCCACTCAAACAAGAAATTATGACTTCACCCATCTCCCTGAATAAGCGAACCTGCCTCATAGACAACGGTGAATTCATCTCACACAAAGTCGAATCTATGGTTATCCCAAACCTTAAATTGTTTCAATTTGAGATGTGACTTGATTTTGGTTTTGGGTACTGACCAACTTGTTTTTCAATGACTTGTGGCATTTCATCTAAAAATTTGTGTAGCTTGTTCACCCTCGTTTTTCCAAGATTGGAGGTCAAAATTACTAATGTGTTTGTTGCAGGATGATCAGTCCAAGACCTTAGTTAGCTTTGTCTATTGTTTTTCATACTAATTTAGGCACACATTGCTTAATTAAAGGGTCAATAAACCTTGTTTACTGTGTTTCAGAGTGAATTGTTGATGTATCTGCTCCCCTTGCACCTTTTGGTGATCCAGGGTGATGAGAAATTACAATTCGTTCCAGTGCACTCTAGTCTACCCAAGAAGTGATAGTGCATCTAAGCTCTCCCTTTGCACTATGTGCAAGCTTGGGGACCAGCTGAACCATTTAGTATTCCCTTCCTTTAGCAGGACCTGCCTGAGACTTCATCACCTAAGGGATGATTCCAACCATGTATTATTGTCGAGGTATATAAAGGGGGGAGAACTAAAGTTGTACCCCAATCCAATCACATCATTTCTAGCAAAGCGTTGAAGCTAGGGTGATACATAGATAAGGGCTCTAGGAAAATTCACCGCTAGCAATTCATCAAAGAAAAATTCACTGTTAACAATTCACTATGGGAAAATTCACTACCACCAGCAATTCACCGCCATGGAAAATTAATCACCAAAAATTCATGCAATTAATTTTCCGTGCGATGAATTGTCATGGTGGTGAATTTTTCTACAGTGAATTATTGGCAGTGAATTTTCCATTGATGAATTGTTGGCGGTGAATTTGCTAGATGCCCTAGATAAGATGTGCAGGGTTGGTTTGAGTTTCCAGTACCTCGTTGTGGTTTTCAATCCACACTTGTGATAGGATGGTGTTCATGATTGTGCCTCACGTACCTAGCATATATCGAGGACACATGAAATAGCCTATATAGCCTAGATAGAGATCTGTGTTTTAGACATAGCTTGGTGCAGTGCAGGGGCTGTGCACCGTACCTCAAAGTTACTAACCATGTACTCCCTTGGCTTGAGATATAAATCCTCATGGTGGACTATGATAGTCTCTAAGAGAGAGCGTGAAGGTGAGCCCATGGTGTCTATTGATGACCTTATGCCACTAAATCACTAGTTGTCCGCCTTCATGAGAAAGGGTGATCTAGAGAACCACCCCAATACCATAGAGTATTAACCTTGGGTTGTCCCTCAAGGTGGTGGGCCTACATCAAGTTTATAAACCATTGACACTAATTTTAGGATTGTGTTGCCTAGCATGTCTTCTTTGTGCAATACCAGTGCTTGTTATCAGTCCAAGTCAGTCCAACCTTACTACTTGTTTTTTGTCGTGTGTTTGTCCTTTTTTGTAGTGTGCCATGCCCTCGTGGTGAGTTTGTTTCTCATAGAAGTGAACTTGCATTTTGGATAGGCAATCCTACCCTATAAAGGAGTGATTCCACGTTCGATTCTGGTCTAGGTCATCCTTTAAGCTAGTTTGTCCTTTTCAGGGGCGAATTTGCTTGTGGGTCCCTTAGTTAGGTGGCCCTGTTTCCACCTATTCCCTAAATAAGCAAGTCTACCTAGCCCATAAGCGAGTCTGCATCCAATTCATGCCTTCTGAGTCTGCCTATTCCCTTAGAATAAGTGATCTTGTCATCTTTTTGGGAGAACCTATTGTCTGCAAGGGAAATCATGTGTCCCATCTATGTCTCCCTTGTCCGTGCATTCCCTAGAATAGGAAAACCTATTGTCTGCAGGGCTGAATCCATGCATTTTCGTACCATCCCTATTTGTACCATTTAAAGCATAAGTGAACCCATTTTTCCAATAGGAAATCCCATCATATGCATCTTTGTTCCCTACCCATACAACTTAAGAAATAATGCAAACTTTTTATCCCCCAATAGGTGATTTTTCTTGTGTTCGTACATCCCCTAGAATAGGTGAACCTGTTGTCTGTAGGGGTGAAATTCATGTCCATCTGTACCATCCCTAACCATATAGTTCAAGACATAGGTGAACTCATTTGTTTGATAGGCGATCTTGCATCTTAGAAGGGCGATCATGTGACCTAGATAGCCAAAGTTTCTAGAAATAGAGGTGAATCCATTAGTCTTTAGATAGGAAATCTCATCACTTGGAGGGGAAATTTTTCAAACATGGAGGATATGTGTTTCCCATACATAACTCCCAAGCGTTAACCCTTTGGGCCATTCAAATCTTGTTGTTTTTTTAGTCTGATTTTGTGATAAAAAAAAAAATTATCATCATCTATTCACTCTTAATCATCATTTTAGTCCTTCTACATTTTCCAAAATTCATCAATTCATCAATCAAATCATATAGTTGCATCTTAGAACATCCCTAGATTGCATATCTATCACCAGTTCATCAATCCTAATACCCTAGACTTTATTTTAAAGGTTTTTATCCAAGGTGGTTTAGGTGTTTGATCCTGATCATCATCCTCTGCGCTTAGGATTGTTATCCATCCTAAGTCAGTAATCGTCCATGGCCCAATCAATCTACTTCCATCTTGAGGTATATTTGGTGTTGTAATCATCCTTTTTGTAATCCAATCCAATCATCAGCATCATATTTCATCTAGTTAAACCTCTGAACTTGGTTTATAGTTAACATCAAGGGGATAAAAATTTATTAAAACAAGGAAACGTTACAAAGCAATGGCCTTAAATGGCCCTATCAAGATCAACCAAGTGATCAAAATGATGAGACAAATCTGGGGGTAGTTGACCCCAATCCACTAAATTCCAATCATGAATATGATCAGAAGCCCATTTAGCCAAGCAATCAGCCACACCAGTCTATTCTCGAGGAATATGAGTGAAAGTAATATACTCTAGAGAAGCACAGAGAGTGAGAATTTGTTCAACAATCAAAGCTAGCTGCTAGCTCACATCATCCAAATACCACCTATTCAGTAAGTTCACAACCTAGGAATCGGACTCACATATGATCCTTCACCATCCTAACTGACTGCCCTGCTCCACAGCCAATAAAATGGCCTGAGCCTCCATAAGATTATTTTTATGAAGACCCTTATACATAGACAAGATAAATTGAACATCTCCAGAGCTATCCTGACCCACACCCCCAATGCCAGCATGACCCAGATTACCATGAGAAGAGCCATCCGAGTTGATTTTTAGGACCCCAAGAGGAGGAGGGGTTCATCTTCCCTCTCAAACTTGGTTTATAGTCAATCTTATCAATACAATATAATTAATCAGCCAATCCTATCAATTGTCTAATCCTATCAATCAACTTAATCAAATCCAATCCCATCAACTATCCAATCCATCAATTAATTCATTATCTAATCTAATTGATCCTTTAGTCATCACTTAGGTCATTCATTTAAGTACATCATAGAGTGTAGTGTCATCTTAGTCACCTGGTAGTTTTGCATTTTCATGCCCCTTACCTGATCACAATCTAACATTGAGGTCCACACTTCACCCCTTCCTAATGAAAGCATGGTTAATCAACCCAAGCTTGCAGTTGATGAATACCTCAGTAATCCCACAAATGTCCAAATGACAAATCATCTCCTTGATGAGTGTGGGGATAAGATCCTTTCCATGCTACTTCTAAAAGGTATCAAGCCACCATTGGGGTTTGACTTGTCCAAATATGTCAAAATTACACCTCTTGCACCCCTGGTCCCATCACAAGATCCAAATTCCAACTCATCAATCCCATACATTCCTGAGGGTTCACCACAAGAGGGTTGGTACCAACTAGGATTTGGAAATGCTATGCTTTATCAAGTACTCCCCCTTGTACCACCTCCTTGAGTTCCAATTTCGGTTATGCCGAGTACACCTGATCCAAAAATTCCTCAAGGCCCCGATCCTAACAATCCTCTTGGTCTAGGCTTGTCATAAGGTCCTCTCAATCTTCCAAACACAAACATCCCATAATATTTGATCCCCATACTATCTACACCACCTCTTCCACCTAACCAACTAGGTCAACTACCAGGGAATACCAGGGGAAATTCTTTTGTTGTGCCACCTCCACCTCCTGGATTTACACCTACATCAAACTTACCACCACCTCCATTCACATCTCAACCACCACCTCAAGGAAATATCTCATCTTTGCACCAACCTTAGGGTAACCTATAGTAGGAACCATCATTGTAATTGCCTCATTAGTAGACATCACAATAACCCCCATCTCATCTTTCACAACATATCATGATTCCTTCGCAACCCACACATCAAGCACAGGTTACATCACATCAACAACAACTTCCTCCTCACCAACCGTAAGGTATTCCATCATAGCCCCCTCATCAATCATAGGTCCCTCCTCATCAACCAACATCATCCTATTAGTTACCTCTACACCAACCACAAATCCCTCAGCAACCCCAAATCCCATCTCAACCTCCTTATATATAGCCACCATCCTACCAACAATCCCCTCAGCATACACAAATCTTGATACAACCACAACAATCCTTCCAACAAACACCAAGCAACCCTACTACCCAATACCTCTATCACCCACAGAGCACTTAATTATGTGCAACCCACCACATCCAATCTAATCCCATTTACCCTTATCACAATCCTCAACAATCCTAGAAGCAGCCATCTTACACAAATCCCCAACAATCACAACCAAATCCCTACTATCAACAATCCGATCTGCAACAGCCTCCATATGCTTCCCGACAACCAATTGTTGCTTATAATTACCAATCTAATTTGTATCACTCCCAACAACATCCATCATATCAACAAGGTTCCACCACCTCATATTACAAATCCCAACCATCATATCAGTAGGGTGCCTCTTCCTCATATTATTAGGCCTCGCTATCCTATCAACAATCTTATGTCAATTCCCAATCTATGCAGCCTAATCCATATGAGCAAACACCTTCATATCCGCCTCCACCATTGTATGATCAAACCATCCCAACTCCATTCATAGCATATCAGCCATATGCTCCTTATAATCAATTCAATCCGACCAATCCTCCTCCATCAGCCCCTGTCAATAAGGAGTGGGAAGAAATAAAAGTTTCCTTAAAGGACTTGCAAGCAGGGACATCCAAAAAATCTTACAAATTTGAATAAATTTGTCCCTATCCATTTGATCCTTCCATCTCACTCATCCCCTTTCCTAAGCACTTTTAAATGCCAAATTTTGATAAATACAAAGGAAAGAGTGACCCAAGAAATCATCTACAGGAATTCTACACACATTGCCAAGAAGTCCTGGACAATGATGACTATCTCTTGTAGTTATTCCCTAGGAATCTAACAAGGATAGCTCTAGACTAGTTTATGGGTCTTCCAAAGGGGTCCATCTCTTCTTTCACAAATCTTTTAGAAAAAATTGTTACACTTCTCCTTCAACTTGGAGGACATTGACACATTAGATTTGCTAAAAGAAAAACAACGTTTGGGAGAAACCTTTGCAAGTTACCTACAAAAGTGGCATGCCCTGGCTAGTCATCTAAAATCCCCTCTTAGTGAGAAAGACATGGTGACTATTTTCATTACAAATGCCCATCTTGATATGGCACATAATTTCAATCTTCATTATGTCACAACCTTTTCAGAGGTCATAGAAAAAGGCACTTTCATTGAGAGGGCTCTCATTTCCAAGGGATAAATCAAAATCTATAACACACATAAGGATAAGTCATCTAGAAACAAGTGCCACTACTGGAATAAAAATAAGAATGTTGTTGATGATGGTGTCAATGATACCAAGCATTTCCAAGTAGCCAACACCTCACAAAGGTCACAATATGTCTCCAATCAACCATCAGTTTGTAACATCATATCCATGCCATAGGTTGCACCACATCCTCCTCCACATTCCAACTAGAATAACTAAGGAAATAACAAGTGTACATTCACTCCTCTAGGAGATTCCTTGGATGTTGCCTTCAAGAGGCTCCTACAAGCAAGTCACCTAGTCACTTATCCTATGACTAATCCTTTTAACGAGTCAAAAGAAAAACCTTACCGGTATAGGGAAAACAAGTACTGTGACTTTCACAAAATTAAAGGTCATTCCACCAACAATTGTTAGCAACTTAAAACATATATCCAAGATCTCATAGATTGAGGAGATATAGTAGTGGATGCTAACCAGCCAACATCATCCAATGCCCAACTACAACTATATTGAAATGTTTTCCCCAAGCACAATCAAGGTCCCAGTACTTCCAATGCTAATCCTAGGCCTAGAAAAAATAATAACCAAATAACAACATGAACAATATCAGCTATAAAAATGTACCCTATAACTATGATGGCATAGCTATGTGCAATAACCAGGTAGAGCCTCATGTGTCCATGATTCATGTTAAAGGAAAAGACCCACAATGTGTTTTTACAATGTGTCACACTCGTATATCCATTCCTGGACCTTCCACATCATCCTAGCCAGCTTATGTGAGCTCTCAATATAATATTCTTGATCATCTTGGAAAGACTCCTACTCAAATATCCATCTTATATTTTCTTAAGTCTTCCTCTATCCATCAAGAAATCCTCAACAAAGCTCTTTAGGAAACCCACGCGCCTAATGATATAGATCCTACCCAATTTTAAGCCTTAGTAGGACATATTTTATCCACATATCAGTTGGGATTCAGTCAAAATGATATGCCATTAATTGATTCAAACCATAACCACTCCCTGCACATCAAAGTCCTTGTAGCCCGCCATAAAGTGAAAAGGGTCCTAGTAGATAATGGCTCTTCCCTCAACCTCTGTATGCTAAATTTCATAAAATAGGTAGGGTACACCCACGCTAACTTGAATAATCAAACTATCACCATCAAAGTCTATGACAATGTAGAAAGAGATTCTAAAGGAATCATTTATCTTCCTATTCAGGTTGGCCCCATTGTGCAGTACACCACGTGCCACATCCTTGATTTGAACCTTCCATACAACCTTCTCCTTAGCTGCCCATGGATCCATCCCATGCAGGTCATTCCATTCACTTACCATCAATGCCTGGCATTCCTATTCAATGGGGTGGAAGTAACCATACATGCAAATCCACATCCCTTTGAGTATTGTTGTGCTTTAGAAGCTTCCTTCCCCCACTCCCATGTCTATTATCTAGGAGTTGAAGTGGGGGAACCTCAGGCATCATCTTCCAACCCATCCTCCAATTCATCATCTACCACATCATCCATCCCATCCACTGCATCCCAATCCACTATCACTAAGGTCCAAATAATAGATAAGCGATGTGGGGAGTACGAGATGAGTATGGCTCTAAATGTGGTAACCATGACTCCATCTCCTTGTACCGATGGCCAACCTTCACAGTCTGTAGCAAAAGAAGAAGAGAAGACAATAACACTCAGGTCTAAGAACATGGGATATAACAATTTTCAATCCCAAGGAACATGACAAGATCAACCAAATGATGACATCAGTCAATGGATATATAGGGAAGAACCCGAGCCTTCACCCCCTATTATTGAGTATTTCCAAGAGACTTATCCTCGTGCGTCCAAGTTAGCTAAAAAATACAATTATCAGGGGGGAGATCTTGGTGTAGAAGAACAAGGAAGATTGCATTCTATTGACACACCTGTGCGACCTAGAAATTTGGGCTTAGGCTATGATAAAAAGCAAAAAGGGCCCACAACACCCACTAGTACCTCTAATAATGTCAACGCAGATAATGATTTCCTTTATGACATACCAGAAGAAGAGGCCATCATACTCTCCTATGATAATGTAGATCTCCCTGCCCTATTTGACTCCACATCCATCTTCACCATTAGCCTTTCCCTTTTCCATCCTAACCTTATTGATTGGGACTTACAGAGTAGTGTACCTTTCAATACCTTTCCTTCAGTGGACACTTACATGCATCTCATGGGATTGGGGGAAGATGAACACCCTAACCATAAAAGTAAAAAGAAGCAAAACAAAAAAGGGCCATCTCGTGAAAACCTCTTTGAGGCACTTCTTGACTCATCAAAAGTCAAAATAAAGGGTTTATCTGACAATGAAAACCTCGATGAGGTGCTGGAGGATGGGGATGTCCATCTTGCCCTTGTTGGAACTCAGTTATCTGAATGGTCTTCTATCCTGATCAAAGTGATGTAAGAGGTCAATTTGGGAATAGAAGAAGATCCTAAAATCACTTATGTAGCCAAATCATTGTTAGAGGAAGATCATTCCATCATTGTCAACCTATTAAAAGGAGTCATCAACTTCGCATGGACTTATTCAGACATTCCAAGATTAGATCTCACCTTGGTTGTGCACCATTTGGATGTTCTTCTGGATGCCAAACCTATTAAACAAA